>PISX010021853.1:0-32797 GCA_004024625.1 Mellivora capensis
TAGGAGTTTACCTTGTGTAGAATTTAGACCTCATAGGTATCGTTTCCTGGGCTCCACGTGTGTCACTTTGCCATGGAACCCTTCCTTGGACCGTAGAGCTAGCCTACAGCCTTTCAGCTGAAGAGGGCAGAGTCAGGTTTGGAACCCAGGTCAGTCTCCCTCCAGAGCCCATGCTTTCCGGAGCCCTCTCCCCCGCCCTGCTTTCTCCAAAGAGGGCAGTTCTACACTTGGCCACCAAAGCAGCATTTGGATATTTAGAAAGGAAGGTGTTAGTGCATCCCAGAAAGCCACAGCTACCCTGTTGATGTTTAAAATATGAGGTTGCATGGTTTTAAAAAGGTCCTTCAGCAGTTGTGGGAGTTCTTCATTTTCTTTGCCTCCCTTGGCATAACCATCACCTTCCTGGTTGTAATTATCAAGTACTAAGCATATGTCTAAATGTAGCCTCAGACCACAGGTCCTCTCAGTGATCTGGGATCACACTGACAAGCCAAGCTGAATGTGGACATCTTCCCCTGACTCCCCGTGTCCCCTGCTCAGCCTCACATCCCAGCAGGCCGTGTCCTCCTTTCCCCAGCATCCCACATGTGGAACCTCCGGTAATTTACCTATGACTCGCTTCTGCCCTGTTTTCTCCAAATCCTGCCCATCCTTGCCTCCCCGTGGTGCCAAGCTTCTTTACTCCTCTGATCCAGCCTCCTCTCCCCAGCATCACTTCCTCCATGGTCCCTTTCACGTCTTCATCGCCTCTGTCCTGACCCCCTAGTACATGGGTATTCCTCGTGGCTCTAATGCGGTCTGCGACCTGGACGTGGGTCTCAGCACTGGCAAGAAATCCTTTCCCAGCCAGCCGCGGGTTCATCAACAAGCATTCAACAAATGTCTGCTCTGTGTTTAGGGCTGTGATGGGCACCAGCCATTTGACAGCAGATGACATAATCCTTGGCCTCGGTTTGCTCACAGTTTGGAGGGGGTGGACATATAAGCCATCGGATACATATGGTGTGATGAGTGTGATGATTAATTTGGCCTGAAAGGAGCTGGAGACGATCAGGGCAGACCTGTTGGAGGAGCTGGCATGTGAGCCAAAGCCCGGGGATGAACCTTCCAGGTGGGCAGGACTGGAGGAGGGCAAAAGCACCTCAAAGTGAGGCAAACTGGCATTGTGAGGAATTCAACTTTTGGGCACCTGGAGGGCTCAGTCGGTGGTGCGTCTGCCTTCTGCTCAGGTCATGATCCCAGGGTCCTGGGATCGAGTCCCGCATCTGACTCGTTGCTCAACAGGGAGTCTGCTTCTCTGGCTCCTTCTCCCCTCCTCTCTGCTCATGTTGTCTCTCTCTCTCTCATAAATAAAGAAATGAAATCTTTAAAAAAGGAATTCAGCTTTCTACCCCATCTTTCTCACGGGGCTGTGAGAACTCCATGTGAAAGCACATGGGGAATTGCCAACAGGTGCCAAAAAGATGGGTGCTTGTAGTGGATTAAAAGTTGCCTTCTGGATTTGTTCTGAAATGAGAGAAATGCTGGACTTCCTGTCTCACTAGGTTTTAGCTGTCTACTCCTGGGACTGCCTTCCATGTACCCATTCCATTTGCACATGAGGAAAGTGCTGCATCAGACTATGCTTTTTGTTAAATGTTGGGATTCATCTTTCCTTCTTGTTATCTTTACCCGAGCTTTATGTGGGAGCTCCTGGGAGGCTGGGGTGGAGAAAGACTCAGGATTGTGGAATCAGGCTGACCCCGGTTCAGACGCTGGCTCTGCCACTTTCTACTCATGAATTCTGGCGCTGCCTCCAAGACCACCTTGGTTAGTCTGGCATGCTTCATGGCTCTTGGGTCCCCCCTCCAGGAACTGACAGGTGCCGAGTTATATCAACAGTGTGTGGGTTTTAGTGGCTTAATTCTGGAGGCAGTTTGAGTCCCAAGTCCTGGGGGCACATTTTTCATGTAACTCAAATAAAATCCAAATCTCTCTTCTTGGCTTGGGAGGTTTTGTGTGAATCAGCCTATCTCAGCTTCCGCTGTTTTTATGGAGCTCTCAAAGTCTCGTTAACACTGGCCAAGATCATTGCCACCTCAGGGCCTTTGCATCTGCTGTTTTTTCTGTCTCATTCTCACATGGCTGGCTTTTTTCTCACTGATCAGGTGTCAATTCACATGTTGTCTCTTGGTGTTCCCAAAAGGTAGTCACCTGTTCTATTTTCTTTATAGTGCTTATCATCTGAGATTATCTTATTTATTTACTTGTTTGCCATCTGTCTCCTCTGCTAAAATGTAAATTCTGTCTTAGCAGGGGCCTGATCTGTTGTGATCACTGTTGTATCTCCAGACCCCACAACAGTGCTATGTATACAATATACACTCAATAAATGTGTTAGGCGGTGAGCAATTGAATAAATCGATTTACTGAAAGAAGAAGCAATTGTCCATTTAAAGGAGGGAAACTAACTTTTTGGGTTCCTATAAATCCCTGTGGAATTGAAACATAAATATTTGTGGGACTAAAACATATTAATGCATAATAAAGCTTTTGGTTGAGAGCACCATGGAGAGTGATCACAAGTGACTAATAATTACAAGATTAGCATGCTGTGGGAGGCACCGGGGATTGAGCCTAGCATATTTTAGGCCAACTCTTGCTTCTGAAATAGAGTTTGAAAAAGTCCCTACCCAAGTTATATAAGCTTCATGACTTTAATATAGGGTGGAGGGGAGGCACAGACCTTGGAGGAGCAAGGCCTGTGTTCAAGTTCTGGTTCTGCATCTTCTCAGCTGTATGACTTTGGACATCTCCCTTGACTTTTTTGGGCCTATGTTTCTTCATCTGTGAAATAGAAGAGTATCAACTGCCCTCATAGCTGGGAGGACTAACTGAGGTGTTGGCTGTGGTACACATGAAGCAAACACTGGCTTGACCCAGGAAGGGGAGGGAACGGGAATGCCCATCCCATGACCCCGCTGCTCTCTAGGTGGCTCCAGCCCTGGCAGTGCAAGCTCAGAGGTCATGCCAGATAAATGTCTGCTGAGTGCTGGCTGAGGGAAGCACACTCTTCTCCAACCTCTGTGGTCAGAAGCC
This sequence comes from Mellivora capensis, assembly GCA_004024625.1. NCBI lineage: Eukaryota > Metazoa > Chordata > Mammalia > Carnivora > Mustelidae > Mellivora > Mellivora capensis. Next base: position 3,079 of record PISX010021853.1, read on the forward strand.
AGCTTTCCACAAGCCTCACAGACATGACGTACTGGGGTTTGAATTTCATCCATGGCCAAAAAAAGGCCTCGTCTTCTTGGCTCTTACTATCCAGTGTCTTCTGGTGATTTCCTCAGACAGCAGAGCTAACAGCGCCCAAGGTCAAGAATGTCAAGCTTCTTTCTTAGAGGATGGGCTGTGCAGGGGTCAGCCGGGGGCTGCTGTGGGGAGCTGCAGGAAGGCATCCCTTAAGTCGGGGGGCCCGGGTCACCATGCTGAGTGGTTGGGGAAGAATGGACGGCCTCTGTTACAAAGTATGCTGAGTCTGTGAGACACAGACTGTCAACGGCCTTTCCATATGTGCTTTTTGTGGGAGGGACTATCTAGGAAGGGCCCAGCACTCAGGTCCCCGCTGCTCTGACCTGGAATTAAAGGAAAGGTGTTATGTGCCTGACGTGGGGTTCCTCAGCTCTCCTATTTTAACAATCCCTTGTGTGTTAGAATTACTTATTGACAAATTCAACATCATACACAGCATCAGAGGGCACGTCATGATTTCTGGTAGCCCTTCCTATGACGGCTCTGTGACTCCAAGACTTCTCCTTTTAGGTTAAAATATATATTCCCTATGGCCAGTGACAGAGAAATTTCCACAGCCATTTCTACTCACTGTGGTCCCGGGGAGTGAAAGAGCTAGGAAGAGACAACCAGAAGACAACATGTGGTCTCACAGTCTCTCAGGCTCCCTTATGTCGCTTGGTTTTACCCAGTGTGTTTGGGAGGGGGAACAGCTGGTGATAATGGCTCGGTAGATGTATGTGTGTCACTGTTTGTGGGCTGTCGGGCCAGTGCTTCCTCTGGGTCACCAGAAAGACATGACGTGTTTGACAGTAGTGGTGCCGTCTGCTGGCAGAAGTCTTGGGACAAAGGGAAAGAGGGCTAGATGGGGGTCTGGATGACGGGTGAGTTCCCCTTCCATTACAGCCACGGGATCTGAGAGTGCAGCATCCTCATGTCTGCAACAAGGGCATCGCACCAGGACCTGGAGACCTACTCTTGCTTGCTCTACGCGCCTCTGAGGCCCAACGAGCACAGGCTCATGGGGCATGGCTAGGTTTACCGAGGTCCAAAAGACTGCTGTGCTCTGAGCAAGGTGTCATCCTAAGAGGCAGTTTCTGTAGAGCAGAGAACCTGTGCTGCTCTGTCCCATCTGTCCTCGAGAGGGGACAATTCTCATTGTACAGATGGGGAAACTGAGTCATGGGGTTCTCAGCCTAGGGATTTGCCTTCTCTGGGTCCTGGAGCCGCAGGTCCTCCCAGCAGTCTTAGTATTTGTTTAGTGCCTCTTCCCTGGACAAACTTGTTGCTGTCCCTTGTAAAATGGTGTGTGCTTTGGGGAGCACAATACAGATGGGACCCCGCTTATGCAGAGGCGGGGGGTGCTTGAAAGCTGCTGAGCAGTCTCCAGAATTCAGACATTTCCCCAGCTGGCCTTATCCTCTATTTATTCCAAATCCATGGCATCCTGTTAGACATCTGTGCATTTCGAGCTGAAATAGAGTTGTATGTGTGTGTCTTGTGTCTGTGCTTGTGGAAAGAGCCACGGACTGACTCTGGCTCCCCCTTGAGGACGGCTCGCTGCGATCAGGCAGGTGGCTGGGTTCCACTGCCTCTGTCTCCAGGCAGCAGATATTTTAATGACCAGGATTGTTTCATTTATTGAAATATCATCTTGGGGGTTCTTTATACCCTTGTAAAAAAAAAAGATCTGACCAAGTACCTATCTGTCTTTTTAAGCAGATGCCTCTGGGCTCCTTCCTCATAACTTGGGCACTTGGGGGCTTCTCTGGGCCTCTGCTGGCTCATCCTTTAAAATAAGTCCATTTTTCTAGCTCTAATGATATGACTCTGAGGGAGGCAGGACCTGTTTTTACAATAACAGGTGGAATAGCTGCTATTTTTGTGATATTGCCCCTCTTTGTAGAATCTTTTGTGACCCTAAATGAAAGAACTCAGCCTTTTCCTAGTTTTATGCCTCACCTTCCTGTTTCTTACCTTCTGATGTTGTGCTGTTCCTCACCCCGTGAAGACACCGTGAATTCAGTGGGAAGCAGTGACATCTAACAGTTAAGGGCAGTGTCTCTGGAGGGTCCCAGCCTGGGTGTGTGGTCTGGGGTTATCGCTGATGACCCCAGACAGGTGAGTGAGTCACATAACCACCTCATGTCTGCTCCATTGTCTGTAAAAAGGGGAGAATGCCAGCCCCTGTGTTACAGACAAATGCACGTAAAGTGCTTAGAATAGTGCAAACGGGTGTCTGAAAGAACCATTCATTGTCACTTTTGCATTTTGACAGGGTGAGGTGGCAGACGCAACCTGGAGTCACCACCAGACTCCTTTTCACTAGGAAATGCAGCAAACAAGTGAGCAAACGAACAGAAGACATGGATCCTGACATTTCAGGACATCAGAACAGTGATGTCTGTTCTGAGACCAGCATAGGCCACCAGTCCCTGCCTCCTACCCCAGGATCAGGAGGAAACCCCAGCTTGTTGGCCAGCAGAATGGGCCACAGAGAGCAGGTCAGGCCAAGGGTTTAAGAGATGGGATTACATCCAGGAGGTTGTTCATTATGCAGTAAACACTAACTAAGGACCATGAGGGCCAGATGCTGCAGCAGGTATGAAAAGAAAATCCAGTCTTTAGAAGACACAGCTAAGTGGGAGAGATAGGCAGGTCAATAAACAGTCAGAGTTCCCTATAGAAACTGAAGGGGAGCATCTTAGGGGTCTGGAGCTGCTGGGGAGGGGTTGGGAAGTACCCAGGGTCAAGATACAGCATAGGCGAGGTCCAAGCAAGTGAGAGCCTGGTGAAATCAAGTTTCAGGGCCATTGTAGGCAAACCCATAGCCCAGGTGCCAACTGAGTCTCCTGGCTTCTCAAAAGAATCCACATTATAAATCGGGGGGCGGGGGTAAAAAATTAGAAAGCGACTTCTCTAAGGGATAACAATATAGATAAAGATGCATTTCTATGAGATGCAAATAGTACAACAATGAAGACACATTCATTCTGACTTGATTCCTTTTTTCAGGAATGTAATCATATATATAAACTCTGAATAACCACAGTTCACCACGACATTGTTTTTAGGGGCCCAGCCTGGAATGAGGGTCAGTACCTTGGAGAGCTCCAAGGGGGTTCCAATTAGCTGAGGCAGGCAACTTTGCTCAGGGTGGGACAGAAGCCTCCTGCCTGACCAGCAAGGGGTCAGCCCCCATCTACTGTTGGCCTCCTTGCTAGGGCTGGTGCAGCTTTGAGCTGGAGGCCCCAGAGAAGGGGTGATGGCACATGGGGAGCCAGAGCCGGGGATGGAGATGGGGAATCTGCCCTCTGCCTGGACGCAGTTTTCCCAGTGCTCAGGAAAGATCATTGTCCTGTTCCTGGATCAGCGAGACCCCGCAACTAGGGAGTTGCAGAGTTTTGCTGTCTTTAAGGTAATTGGAACCATTTCTCCTCTAGCAGAGGTGACTTAGTGACTTGAGACCAGAAACTGAAAGTGTTGTTGCTGCGTGAAGGCAGAACCCAAGAACTGGGACAAGCTCAGTGGTAGTCGTGCTGTTTGGGCCCCATGAATGTGTGGATTTCTACAGTTACCCAACCTGTCCTGTACTTGTGGGATGCCAGGGGACTATATAGGAGACACAGGGTGAGACCAGGCTTTGAAATGGTTGTGGTAGGCTTTTGGCCCTGAAAAGCAGAGCCTGATTAAGTTTGATATAAAACCTGACTGACTGAAGTTTGGGGAAATGCACCCACATGCATCTGGTGTGTGCACGGACATTGTTCTTTCCCATCCCATGGGCATATGGCTTGGCTATTTCTCTTCTAGAACAAGGCATTTAAAAAAAATAATAATTGATCGGTTTGGGAAAGTCCCCAGCCGGGTGTGGACTCTGTGTGATTTGATTTGCAGGTAGGAAATGTTGATTTGCATGTAGGAGATATACTATATGTCAAAGACTGAGAGAGGAAATAATTTCCAACTCCTGGGCCAGTTCAATCCATTGAGGGAATCAGCTGTGTTGAGAAGGAGCGTGAGGCTGTGCTGGGTTCCAGAGGAGAGAAGGTCCTGGTTGATTAGTGATGCCTGCCATGAGCATCATATGGCCAGTGGTGGCATGTGGTGTGCCTTTGGCACCAGCCATTGCTGTTCCCAGGTCCTGCTGTCCTCAAGCTGTTCCATGTCTCACTTGTCAATATAAAAAGCTGCTTCAGTCATCAGTGGTGACTGGATTATTACTCTATCGTGGTGATCATCCCAGAGACCAGCAGAGACTCATGCCTCTACTAGGCCTTCAGGGACAGGCCAGGAAAAAGGAATATTTGGGACTTTTCAGTACTCCTTGCACAGTACCTACAAGCCCTGTTCTAAATCTCAAACTAGGTGTCTTAGCTTGAGACCACCTAGTTAGACAGCAAGAACCCAGGGTTCAGAGGCAGACGGAGGGGGCAATAAATCCTGAATGCTCTAGGTACACTGTGTGACCCTGGGGAGATTACTTAAATACTCTGGTTCTCAGTTTCTTCTTTTATAAAATGGAAATAACAATACCTACTTCTCACATTTACTATTGTAAGGATCAAATTGTATAACGTGTTGAAAGTGCCCATATTGCTGCCTGGCACATAGGTAGGTGTTTCATAAACGGGGGCCCTTATAACAACTTCTAAGGACTAAGGATGGTGGTGCTTGCTTTGGATTGGCTATTTGAACAAGCCTACTTTAAATAGTGGATGTCACTTGTACTTCGGGCAATAGTCCACCCCACTTCTACTCCCAAATCCGAAAAATAAATAAAGGAAGTGACCTTTACTAAGTGATTTGGAATTTCAGTGGAAGGTTCTGTAATTGCTGGTTAACAGGCCCGGGAAACCAGCTCTTGGGCAGTAATTGGAGGCGTGCAGGTGAGGACATTTAATTATAGCCTGGTCGCCTGGAATAGAAACCTCACCGCCATGACAACACCTTTCTGCACTGGCCTGATTAAGTCGACAAATTGTTGGTTCCCAGCCCAAACTGGGTAGCGCTGCGGACTTTTCTCCTTCAGGTCTTCATGTACCAGTCAGGTTTTCTTCCTTGGTGAGGCGTGGCAGGGGACACCCAGGGGGAGGACAAGGCACAGCGCCTGCTTGGAGGTGTGTGGCAGTGCGGCTGGGGGAGATCAGCCGAGATGGGAGCATTTAGGGGGAGGAAGGCAGGTCGGCAGAGATGGCAGAGTGGAGTGGTGAGTGGAGCCTGTCCGCCAGGTGCGGATCCAGCCCCAGCCCTTATACTGGTGTGGGCCATGGACAAGTTACTTAGACTCTTTGGGCCAGTTTCCTTATGTATAAAACGGGGATAATCAAAGTACTGACCTCCTAGGGTTGCTGTGAGGATTCAACAGGTTAATGTTTATTGAAAGTTTAGGACGGTCTGTAAGTGTTTGATGTTATTTTGGGAGTTATGACTCTAATTTTCTAGAAACACAATGACTTCTAAGGTCTAAGTTATCAGGAAAGACAGCGGGGAACCATTGGGTGCCTCCCCCACAATTCTAGTCTTGGCTGGAGCCTCCTGACTCTTGACCTCTGTGCCCCCCACTACTAGACACCTCTGGGCCTTTCCTCCTGCTCTTTGCCCTCTCGACCTCCTCACCTAGTCCCACACACTCACCATTAGAGATACAGGCCAAAAGTCATGACTGTCATGAAATCCTTCCTGGTCCTCAGCTCCCTGAGGCTAGCCTGTCTCTTGACCTCCCAGACCATCTTTGTCCTGGCAATACTGGCCCTTTTCACACTGTGCCCCATTGATTTGGTTTCTTGTGTGTGTCCATCAAATGCCGTGATGGAAACAGGCGGATCCAGGTGTGCGTTCTGGCTCCCAACTCTCTAGAGGGGAAACACGGGGGTAATCACTTCCCCTTACTTCTTGATCTCACAAAGGGTTACAACCATCTGGTAGGGTTGTGTAGAGACTGTATATCTGGAGCCCTCATTGGGTCCCCAAGCAGGTCACCCTGTTCCCTTCCTCCCTTTCTTCTCTCCTCCATCTCCATGACCTGTCATGAGACCTGGCACTCCAGAGAGGCCACACATGCTAGGTTCTGAGTGCCCTTCCTCTCCTGTCCTTTGGGGTCTTTGGATCGACCACAAGGGCAAATGCATGGTGGGAGTCAACGTCTGTTTGCATCTCCCTTCCTCCCATCTCCCCTCCTCATTCCAGTCTCCGTGCTCCAGCACAGTGCTGACTAGTCGTGGGGAGGGGCCCTTAGCATGAGGGTGCGGAGTGGGAGTGAACTGGGCTCGAAGCTGCATGGGAGAAGGTTCTGGGGCTGGGCCCGGGGTCCGATGCTTGGCTCAGCCTTGCTCTACCACAGGAGAAACTAAATGCGCTCTACTTTTCATTTGGAAACATATCAATGGCACTCTCCCTCCCACATCAGAGCACAGGAAAGGGGCAGGGGTAGAGAGTGGGAGGGGAGCTGGGGGTGGGATATGTCTAGAGGAAGAGAGGAAATTAGCCCCCACCCCCCGCCCCGGCAGTCCCCGCTGCTGGCTCAGTGACTGAATGACCTGGGGATGAGTCACTCCACCCTCTGGAGGGCTGTAGGGTGTGTGTGGGCATGTGGGGGTGGTGTGCACGTCACATCTGGGTCCTGCTGGGTTGACCTTTCTTTGGAAAAGCGGAAAGGCATTGAGCTGGGAGCCCCCCAGCCCACTGAAGTCCTCCCGAGATGCCACTCCACGCCTGGGAGTCTCAGTGAGTCTCTTCCCCTGCCAAGCTACGTCCCCCACTCAAGTGTTCCAGAACAAGGGCCCAAAGATGGCCCTTCCAGCTCAGCATTTGGTCATACGCTGCTGTGGCAGAAGCCACTCTCGCTGGCCCCTGGCTCTGGGCAGGTGCGGGATGGACACTTCACCTTCTCACCGCGACCCTCATGGGCACGCGCTGCTCTTACCCCATTTCACATACAAGGAACGAGGTCCACGGAGGTGGGCTTATTTGCCCAAGGTCTGAAAGAATGTGAGTGGCAGAGGAGGGACTCCCTCCCAGGTGTATGTGGGGGCTCTATAGCAGTCAGTCACCGTGACATTCTCCCGGGGAGTGAGGAGCAAAAGACAATGGTAGGATCTTTGGATCATCTGTCCCCTCTGCATGGTCCCCTTGGTCCCCTTGGCTGGGTTTCCTGAGGTTATGGAACCCAATGCTGTCAACATGGAGAGGGGAGATGTGAGGGGGCTGCTCGGAGGGATGGCAGCTGGTCTAGGCTGAGATGAGCCCTGGTGGGACAGTAAAGGCGTTGACCCAGAGAGCAGAGACCCTAGAACCTGCAGAAATAGAGGCAGAGGGCAGGCTCCAGAGGCCTTATCAGGCAGGAAGGACAGAGAGGACTGGTCTCTTAATAATACCTCACGTATGCCAAGCCTTATGCTAGGAACTAGGGGACCCAGGTGAGAGTAAGTCAGAACTTCTGCCTAGAGGAAGCCCAGTGCAGTGGGGGAGGCAGGCGAACAGATCCGCATTGGCCGAATAATGCAGTCTTTCTCCTGGAGGTCGATGTGCGTGCGATGGTCTGGTGGACCCCGGGGTGGCTATGGATTCAAGAGGACGTGGGGCTGGTTAGGAGAAAGATGCCCATTTGAGCTGTATCTTGAGTGGGGAGCAGTTGTTCACCAGGCAGCTGGAGGGAGGCGGTGTGGAGAAACTCTCCAGGGAGGGAGGTCAGCTCCAGGCGCAAAAGCTGGGAGCTGGAGGACAGATGGGCGGGGCCTCTGGACGGAGCAGCTGGAGGAGCAGGCAGGGTCCAGAAGAGAAACTCTATGGGGTTCACTCTGGCTCCTGGAGCACTGGGAGGAGTATTCAGCGAAGTGACTCTTGCAGCCAGCATGGAAGGTGGACAAGGTAGGGAGGGGGTGAAGCCGATAGCGAGGCTGGGAGCTTGAGTCAGCAGGGAGAGGGATGGAGAATCTTGTTCACTGCTGTATCCGAAACCCAGCTGCCACATCAATTCTGGGGATCTAGAATGCAGCAGGTGGCCCCAGCCACCCCGGATTCTCCCTCCCTGGGTGGTGACCAGAGGAAAGGTGAAGCAGCATGGCCCAGGGTCCTGCAGCCTGAGGCGGGGACCATGAGACACAGGCGAGACTGAACTCCTCGAGTGACAGGTTTGTGCCAGACACTCGGTGGGGTGCTGTGCCTTCCAGGCACGTGTCTTGCACTCAAACTTTAAGGTGGGAAAATGGGAGCTCAGAGACCATAAGCAAGGGACCTGAGTCACGTGGCTGGGGCACGGCTGAGCTGCTATTCCACCGTGGGTCTCCCCACAGCCAGGGGTGGTGTGGTGTGGCAGAGTCTTTGGGCTCCCACAGGCTCACTCTTTTCACCAGCTCTGGGATAGCTGCTGCCTCTGCTGTCCTTGATTCACTCAACAAAACTAATCTCCACCACACATACCAGACCCTGGGAGAACTCTGGGGTGAATTGGGCATAGCAGCTGGCGTGTAGGGAACTCACAGCCCACCAGGGGAAGAGCACACACACACACAGAACACAGCCAGGGAGAAGCAAACCAGATGATCTCTGTTGGAACACTGGAGATGCTCTGTGGAAAAGATGGCTCAGAAACCCTTTTCCTTAGCTTCTATTTACATCTTACGTCCTGTTTCCTTATCTTCCCAGCTCTTGCTCTCATTTTAAAGTGAGGGAACACAAGGTCTGGAAAGGGCATCCTGGCTCTTGCTCGCATACCCTCTTGCTTGGAATGCAGTGATTTAATGGGCGTTCTCCCTGAACCAGCTTGTCCTCATTATAGTCATCCTCCAGTTCCATAAGGGGTAAACTGAGGCTTTAGTGGGAGGGCCCCAGACTTGCCTAAGATCATTTGGGCCCAAGCAGCCCTCTGTCCTTCTGCCTTCCTCATTGAATGGAAGTGCATTGGTGTATGTCTAGAGGGTATTTTAATTTAAAGGCGTCAGACCAATTAGGTTCCCAATTGGAACATTAAATATTTAAAATCCTTTCATGTAGTTTAATTGTCTGGATACTATAGGGCTTGGGAACGAATGGCTTCATGGTTCATGTGCACTTGCTCACCAGGAAATTGGAAAGTTGGGCTCACTTTGTTCTGGAAATTTCTCACAGAATGAGCTCTCATCTTCTGTCACATTTTATGCTGTAACCACTTCCTGGGATTTAAAAATGTGTGGGTATGGGGGGTGGGGGTAAGAATGGGAATGCTCTCAAACAGTCAAGTGATTAAATTCTCCAAGGTGAGGGTAAGCATGAGAGAACCACAGTTAAATGCATGTAAACTTTTTTAGACTGAAGTCGAGAATGGATTTTTACAAATCAAACCATATTTTAAGTGCTTCAAGTGGTGTGGATGAGTTTGATGTCCATGGTAAATTATTTAATAATCTAAGGAAATCTAATTTTCTTTCCTTTTCTCCCTGTCTCTGTTTCTTTCACATAAAGGCTCTTTTTCCTATGTTAGGTCATCTTAGGGAAATGAGCCCAAGACTAGGGTAGGACCCCAGGGTTTGGCTACATACCCCAGGTATGTGACCTTGTATCAGCATCTACTATTGCTGATCCTTGGTTTCTTCAGCTGTGAAATGGGTAGAGTTGTCCTTATCTGTCAGGCTTGTCTGTCTTGAGGGTCAAGCAAGCTGATGTATGTGGAGCGTTGGATACAAATCTTGGCTTAGGTTTTGCCTGAAAGCCTTCCCATCTGATGGGGGAGAGAGCCATGGAAACACAGGAAGTCCAGCTTACTGTGGGTAAGTGCTAATCCAGGAAGTACACACCAGGGCTGTGGGAACACCAGCGAAAGGAACCCCACCTTCACGGAGGCATAGGGAGAGATGAGAGGTGGGACGTTGAGAGCGGGTTTTACAGAGTAAGTGACAATCCTTTGCTCTACTATTCACGCATCCCCTACTTTATTCCAAATCAAGATTTGAAATAGTTTACAAATTCTGCATGGAGGTAAAATAAAGTAAATGAAGAAATACGGCATAAGGAGAATAAGGGGAAGAAACTGAAATAAAGCCACAGGACAGGTTAGGGCGTAAAACTGATGGAGGTGATTAACGTGTTTGCCATGAAGCTTCTTAGCAATGAAAACAGAAAGGGAAAACATGATCAGGTTGGCTGTTCTTACTCATCGTGCCCATAGGACAAACCTGGTGCCCAACATAGGTACAGCTTTCCCCGGTGCTAAGAACTGAGACACATTCTCTCCATGACCCCTCAAACAAGGGGGCTCTGTGTGATGTAGTCCCTAGTGACCTCCCTGAAATAACCGTGTCATTCCAGTGTGAATGCCTCTGAGAGAGAGTGTGTCAGGCAGGGAACAGTGTTCTTGGCAGAGGGAACAGCATGAGGCCAGCTCCCAGTCTTTATCAGGGGTTCAGTGCAGGAAATGTGTGCAGCGCAGTTTTTGGATGAGGATGACCCTGGGGGGTTTCTGGGTGTTGGGGCGGGGGGGGGGGCGGGGATAGTGCTACCTGGGGTGGGGATCATAAGAAGGGCAATGCTGGGGGGTGTGGGAGACCTGTTTAGAGTTGAGGCAAGACAGAGGTCAGGGCTTCTGGGCCTGGAGCATTTGCAGCTGGGTTGGAGACTGAGAAGGCAGGTCGGCGGGAGTGCCAGAAGCTTCACTGGCCACGCTGCCTCCTGGCCCTGGTCCCCAGAGGCCAATCACCTAGGTAAACACATGGCAAGACATTTTCTCGGATGAAATTGAGAAAAAACAAAAACAACCCCCCCACCTCCACCCCCACTCCGCAGGCTGTCAGGAAGCATTGTGAAGAAACCCGAGCTGCCCCACTGGCAGAGCCTCGTATTTTGGGGTTTTTGTCTGTTCTATTTTTGAGGCTGGTAAACTGGTTTCCTGTTTGTTGCAAAATGGGTGGTTGTCGCTGTCTGTGCCTGGCCCGAAGGGAGGTGGCCTCCCCAGTGGAGGCCTGTCATTCTGCTTCGGGCCGGTTCTCGTGTGTGCAGGGGCCAAAGAGGAACCCAGCAGTGCCGGGCAAGGCACGGGGCACCCTGCCAGCTGCCTCCCAGGGTGCCCTGCGCATTCGAGGTCGCCACACTCAGTTCTGCCGTGGCGGGAAGTCCGGCTCGCTGTCACTGAGAGGGGACACTTCATACCCAAGGGTCAAATTAAAGGCTCAGGGAAGAAGGCGGGGCTTGGAAGGAAAGAGCCACCTGTCATTGCAAGGGTGAGAAGGGAGAAAAGCTGAGGGTAATTGGTACTTGCTATATGATGGCCTTTCCACAAGTCTCCCCTCATTTGTTACATTGTGCTCCCATTTCACAGAGGGGGAGCATGAGGCTCAGAAAAGTTCAGTCGACTAGAGTCGCTGACCTGGGACCTTGGCGCTCAGATGATGCTTCCCAGAGCAAGTTAGCAAGATCACCATCGCTCTCCTCTCCCCTGATCTGGCACCCCCCTCCCCCCCCCACTAGCTCTCTGTTGAAGCTTCTAGAGGCAAAACAGCTGGCAGAAACACAGCTAGTTAATAACAGAACCAGAAAGGTAGTTCGTTGCTTCTAGTCTCCTGGTTTCCGTGCCTTGAGTGCTTTCTAAACAGGCAGGAACTGACATCTGTAAGGGACAGAGGTGGAGCCCCTGGCCGGACAAAGCCAGCCCAGCCTGCCGTGGGGGTCTGCGCTGATGAACACTGCCACTCTCGGACAGTTGCCCGGTGATGACCTCTGGCTCACAGCATTCTGCCTCTCTCAACCCCCTCCCCGCACCCCTTCCCATACCATGTAGGCCTTGCAACTCCCCACGCCCACCATCGCCGATGTCTTTCAGGATCAAGACAGTGAAGGTGTGCAGGTCTGATTTATTGGAGGGTTATTCCCTTCCAACCTGCTCCAGGACGCCTGGGGGTGTTATTGTAAGGAGGATGGAAATCTATTTTTCACACGTGTATTTTCTCACTCAACAGATATGAAAAGTTGTTGCTTATGTCTTGCAGGAGTCCTTAAATTCCCAAGGCCAGAACCATGACCTGGGGGCACCCTCGGGTCTTAGTAGTAGGTCTTCTCAAATGATTAATTTTTCAGATTAACCCAACCCAGGGCTGGGCACAGGGTGGGGAGAGGGATATGAAAACCCATGAGCCTAGATGGCATGACTTGAGGGACCTCGAGAGGGGAGAAAGGGTGGTGGGTTGGAGGGAGGGGAAGGATTACCTGAGTGGGAGGGAAGAGGGGGTGATATTTTGTTCTCTGAGGGTCCTGAACTCTGCTACCTCCTTCCCATTTCTTCTCCCCACCTCTTCCTACTAAGGCCTCCCTCCCTTAGGTCAGATGGCCCTTTGCCAAGACCTTCCTCCTCCCTCCAATCTTGACTAAGCCTTTGCTCATACTGCTTCTCTTCTGACCTGCCTTCATCTTACCACTTGTGACTTTATTTTACTCGACTTGGCCCTTGTATCTCCTTGTGTGTGAAGATAGCAATCCTTCCAGTCTGTTCCCCCCACTTCAGGGGCCAGAGCTTGAAGGAAGTTTAGGTAGGTGGCTGATTCCTTCCTTTGTCTCCAGATGGGTCCTGGCTGGAAGATGGCAGGAGGGACAGGGAAGGCTTGTCCCCGCTCAGGCCCACCCGTTCTTACCCCTGGGCCCATCAGCTCTCTGGCTAGGAGGCTTCTCATCCCTTGGGTTCTTGATTCCTCGATACTTTTGCAGATTTTGTGAAGGGAGCTCCTGCTCTGCTTTTGCATCTTCTCCCCCATCACTGGCCATGTTTGAGCTCTCTCTTGTTTTTGCTACCTATTGCTACATAATAAACTAACCCAAAAGTTAGTAGCTTAAATCAATGGTTTTTTTCTTTAAAAATTTTTTTAACAATTTATTTATTTATTTGAGAGGGAAAGCAGAAGTAGGGTAGCAGAGGGCCAAAGGAAGAGGGAGAAGCAGACTCCCTGCTCTAGCCCAATGTGGGATTCGATCCCAGGACCCTGGGATCATAACCTGAGCCAAAGGCAGCCACTTAACAGATTGAGCCACCTAGGCATTGCTATTTCTCATAATTCTGTCTGGACAGTTCTCTGCTGGGTGTGGCTGGGCTCACTCTCATAGCTATTTCAGCTCTGCCTGCACTGAGCCAAGGGGTCCAGCAGAGCCTCAGGACCTCAGGTCTTGGTTGGTTCTCTACATGGCCTTTCCAACCTCCAGCAGGGCAGGACGCAGCTTCTTTGCAACATAGTGTTCTCTGGGCTCTAAGAGTGTGAAAGTGAAGCTGCCAGGTCTCTTAAAGCCTGGGCCACAATGGGCCCAGCCTCACTTTTGCCACATTCTTTGGGCTAAAGCACAAATCAAAGCCAGCCAGGTTCAAGGGGAGGGGAGATAGACCCCACCGCTTGATAAAAGGAATGACAAAGTCATACTGCCAAAGCTTTAGGACTATTTAGAAGTGACCCACTACACCCTTCTTTATTGGCTTTGAAAGATAAAATACTTCTTTTGGAGGCCTTGGTGAAGCGGTTTCTAAGGAAGCATTCTGAACATGGTTCACATGGTGAACATGAACATAGGAATTGATGCTCCGGTCCTTATCAGGTCCAGAGCTCTGGAAGAGGCCATTTGTGGAGCGGGGCTGGTGATGGCAGCTTCCAAGGCATGGGGACACCCACCTTCTGGATTCACATGGACAACATCTTATGGGCACACAGTCCCTGAATGTCACAAATGTCTTTCTTAGCAACCAAGTCACAAAGTGTGTGCAGTGTCTTGGACACCACTCAGATCTTGCTGAATTTTTTTCCTGGAGTTTCCTGAGCATTCACCCCCCCTGTGAAAACAGAGCTGAATTTCTTCTTCATTTTGAGCACGTGTTTCTTGAATTAAAAATGTTTTAAAACTTCTCTTCATGGGTGTAGAAATTAGGATTTTTTTAATCATAAACCATAGCAATTAATCCTTGCTCGTTTTGTTTTTTTTTTTAAAGAAATGTATTAAAGGGGAAATAAGACAGTTTTGTTTAGGGGCCTGCAGGAAGTTCAAATGTGAGTGGCAGGAGAAGAAAGGAAGGAAGCAGAAAGTGAGCCTAGAAAGGGAGTCGTATACCAGACGAAGGAAGGCCTTGAGGGCATTCAAGGAACTGGGATAGTAGCTTATAGATCTGCGTTTTCCAAATTGGGTTCCTGGAACCCTGTGTCATGGGAGATGTTAATAGAAGTCTCTTGCATAAAGGATCCCACAAGTTTGGGAAATATATACATACATATATTTCCCATTATATATAATATATATACACATATAATTATTAACATACATATTTACATGTAAGATATATATATATACATATACACATATATACATATAGATGTATAATTACTATGTATTTCTCTCTTGGAAGATTATCAGGATATTGAAGGTTCTGAGAAGTCCCTCAGTAGAGAAAACAAGGGAGTAGACCAGTTAGGAAGTTGAAGTGATGCTCTAGGTAAGGGATGCCCAGTGCTCTCTGTCCATGGGCTAGAAAGGGAGGACTTTTCTCCATACCAACCCCAGAGCAGACCTAACCCAGCCAGCCCTACAGGATATTACAAGAGTAAAGCACTTTAATACGTTTGAAAAGGGCATACTCAGAAGAGGGGCTTGGTTGTAAACCCACTAGAAAGGAATGCAGTTCATGTAGAAAGTAAGCTCTCTGACAAAATACTAATTTTTAAAAAATAAACTCAGGATTTCTAGAGCCGTTAATTCCCATTGGCTTTTGCTGAAACTAATCAGTTTTCCCAGACTGAGACTTTTACTACCATGGTCGAACATCTCTGCGTTCTTGGTTCTTGGTTCTTGGTTCAAAATATTTCCCCTCCTCCTTACTGGCTCTCTTTAATTCTTTAAAGTGAAATGAGGTATTTGAATAAAAAATTCTCTTTCTTTCTGCCTCTGAGAAGAAGGGAAGGGGGAAGTCTCCCAGAAGAATTCATCTTGGGTAGAAACACAGAATTGAAGCTAGGACTGCTGAGATGGAGACTTGGGGCTAGAGAGTGGGTGCGTGGCTTCAGTGGCCAAGCTGTGAAGCCCGTCATCTGTGGGTTTCCAGTGCCAGTCACAATAGTTCCAGGGAGTGACTGCAGCCGGGCCCTGATTAGAAATGAGCAGAGAAGCCTGGAGCCTCAGCTGGGGCCTCCTGCTGACAGGGAGACCCTTCCCCGGATGTGGGCTTTGGTAGTGGGTGCTCCGTGTTCTTCAAGAATGTTCCAGCAAAGATACTTTCACTGTGGGAGGATCCTGTGGAAGGAGGACTCTGAGTGACAAAGAAAGGGCTCATTTGATGATGACTTTTTTTTTTTTTTTTTTTTTGCCACGGCCATCGTGGTTCACACTGGGGGAGAAAGGGAGCAGAAGACCTTTTTTTTTTCTCATCAGTTCCATAATATAGCTTCTGGAAGGATCAGAGAGAGACAAGAAGGAGGATGGAAGCCAACACCTATTAAGTACCGACTTTACGCCAGGAACTTGCAGCTTGCATGGGTTTTGATCCACATTGGGCCTTAGTGCAAGCCTGGGAAGTCCTTATTAATTTTAGGAAAAAGTGTCTATAGTATATACTGTTGTTTCAAAAACCCATTGTTTTATTTTGTTAATTATAAAATAACATGTTGAGTTTAGAAAATTTAGAATACATGGAAAAGTATTAAGGGGAAAAATTTAAAGACCTGGTAAGGGCCCAAGCTAGTAGGTTGTGGTGTGTCTATTTGAGCTGGAGAGGGGCTCTGGCATGGGCTGCCCCCTCACCCTCAGCCAGCACTCGTTCCCTCGCCCAGCACTGAGGGATGCCTTTCTGCACATCATAGAACATGGCAGCTGATCTGATTTTCCAGGGAAAGAATCTGTCAGAGGCAAGGTTGGTGGCCAGACTGGAATGGATTTCTGGTGTATGTGTAGACAGGTGCGGAATTAGCTATAGCTGTGTGTTTACGCATGGGTTGGGATACACACACGTGCATTTGCTAGCTGTATGCACCAGCAATGACACTCCAGTAGAAATGAGCACACCCAGGGCCAGATCTTCATTTCCAAACACCATTTTCCCGTAAAAGAAACCAGAACTCCTTGGAGAAATGGCTGGTTCTGGGGCTGGGCAATATATAAAACATACCAAATGAGCCTGACACATCTTGCTGTTCCAGAAAGCAAGCAAGTGCTTAAGAAAAGAAACAAAACAAAAACAAAAGATAAAGCGTTGCCTAAAGGACTCCAGACTGCAGGGCCGACTCATTGGCTAAAGTTTGGAACCATGAAAGCAAAAAAATAAATAATGATTGCTTTGAATTATAATCCAGAGAATTCATGAGGACATTTATGATGAGTAAATAATTGAATGAATGAATGAATGAATATGGAAGAAGGCACACATCTCCTTCCTTTACAGGATACCATTTCATACGTGCTCCTCCCAGCAGATGGAGCTTAATTCCCCTTCCCTTGAGGGGAAGGCTGGACTCAGTGACTCATTTCAAAAGAAGAGAGGATGGCAGGGAAAATAGAAACTTCATAGTTGATCAACTTGGCAGAAATCTCCTTAACGAAGTGATCCAGGTTAATACCACCAGTTCTGACTCCTGGTGCTCGCAGGTTATCCCAAAAATAGTGCAAGGAGAGGAGCACTCACCCCTGTGGTGTTCTTGCCAAAAACCTATCACCCAAGACTAATCATGAGAAAAAAAGCCAACAAACCCAAATGGAGAGACATCTTACAACATGGGACCCATGTTGTATGGGACCCATACTCTCCAAAGATATCATGGGCATGAGAAACAAGGGGTGACTGGAAACTGTCCCACATGAGACATTAGTAGGGAGACATGACAACCCCATGCAACGTAGGATCCTGGATTGGATCCTGGAACAGAAAAAGGACTTTAGTGGAAAAACCAATGAAAGCCAAATGAAGCCTAGAGGTTAGTGAAGAGTATCGTGTTAGTGTTGATTGTTTTCATTTTGACAAACACACCATGGTTAGGGGAGATGTTAATCTGAAAGGAAACTGGGCGAGGGGTCTATGGGAACTCTCTGGGCTCTCTTTGCAATTTTCCTGTGAATGTAAAATTATTCCCAAGTAAGATTTTGTAAAGAGGCAATGTACCAAAGAAATACAAATGCCCAATGAACACGGAAAAAGTTCAGCTTGCCTAATTTAAAAAAAGGGGGGGGGGCAAGTTACAACAATGAGTTACCATTTTTACCCAACAGCTTGGCAAGCTTTGGGTTATAAATCCTAATACTCATAGTGTTGTGCAGGGTATGGGGTCCCCGACACTCTCTAAACAAGCACTTATAACAGTAAAAATTGCTACAAATATCCTGGAGGCAATGTGGTGGTTTATATATCATGACTGTGCATTTTTACCTGTTAGGCTCCCCTCTCAGGAAGGTATACTAATAAAATAATCACTGATCTGGATAGGAGTGCCTAGCCACATGCCTTTCACACCATGGTTTGAAATAGCAGAAAAATCCAAACATAAAATAATGTGGGAATTGGTCCCCTGAGTTCTGGTGCATACCCACAGCCACCTGCCAAGGTAGCAAATAAAAATGGTATCCTAGAACACTGTTTAACAAACAGAAAGATAGTTACAATGTCCTAAGTGAGAAAAGAAGGCATACACAGAATGATAGAAATTTAGGGGGAAAGTATGTTGCATGTATGCACAAATATTTAAAGGACAAATACCAATTTCTGAGTGTTGGGACTGCCAGTGGTTTCTATTTTCTCCTTTGCGATTTTCCGTATTTTCAGTTTCCTGCACTCTTGTTTTTTGCTCATGGGGCCTATAGGCTGAGCCCCCTCTGGGGGGTATCACAGTGTCTGTTAACATAGGAAGGGTTCTGAGTCCTGCAGGACAGAATCTTTCTACTTGCCAACTCAGTCTTCCGTGGATTTATTGGATCACATTAATTTTCCCATGTCTTTAATTCTAGAATTGTGCCTAGCAGCTGGTTGGTGTTCACTATGAATTTGACTGAATACATGGTTATCCCTGGTGGGAGATGCACAGTCCCGGTGCTCCCCCGACAGCTCGATGTGCTCCCACCTGTTACTAGTGGCCTCTCCAGGGGGCAGCTTCTCTGTCTGTCTGTGCCTGACCCACAGAGACCAGACATGGGACACCGAAACCGAGCAGTGGGCAAAGAAGTGAAAGGTCAGAGGAGTGGTCAGATTAAGAAAAGGACCTTTAGAACAGTCAGAGCACCAGGCTCAAGCCATTAATGAGGTTACTGTGCAAATAGGGAGCCTCACAGATAAGGCAGAGGGATCTAGAAAACTGGCCAAGGTGTCAGGAGAGATTAGCATTTCTGGGAAGAGACTGTATGGATGTCCTAAGAAGGCCTGGAGGGTGACAGGTCCCAAGTTCCCAGAACCCGGGCTCCGTGGGCCAATACTAATGCTTAGGAAGTTCTTCCTTATGTGGAACCAAAATTCTCCTCCCTGTAATTCCCGTTGATCATCAGCCTTCCAGGGAGGTGGTCCAACCATCCTGCCATATATGGTGGCCCTCCACATCTGGAAGAACAGAATGCAGTTTCCCTAGACCTTCTCCTCTCCTGCTTGTTCATCGCCCTGTCCATCAAGGATATGCTTCTATCTCTGCCGGGTGCTGGGGGTGACAATAAATGCATCCAAACACAGCTACTCTCAGCTCCTTCGCGTTTTCTGCTATGGCTCTGCGAGTTCCCCCACCCTTCTCTGCTTTCTGTCCAGCTGTCTTCAGCACATGCACTGAGCTTGAGTTGACTGTCGTGGTGTAGATTTGAATCTCATGGCAGTTGTCCTTTTCTCTACATCAGAGTTACAGTAGGGAAGACTCAGTTGGGATGGTTTCTGCAGGCCTGCCCACCTCCCCCTGCTCCGTGGTCTCCTGGTGACAGCTGTTTCTGGGCTCTCAGCCCTTGGTGGCCACCAGGAGGACAGGTCTCAGGATCTTGGTGGCTGCATGTGTTCCCCATCACTTTGTGAGCTTCCTGCCCTGGGACAGGAGCACCTGCTACTTGAACTGGGAAGGGAACTGGAGAGGGGCAGGTGGCCATAGGCAGGGCCATGGTGGGTGGAAGTCAGAGCCCCAGAGGAGGTTTCTGAGAGCACTAGGGAAGCTGGAAGGGAGGTTAAATTGCAAATTCATTCATGCTCTCAGCAGACATTCCCTGGGGTCTTTAGGGGATAGCATGCCCAAGAGCAGGCCCTGTTGCTCTGCGAGAGCCCCCATCCTCTCCCAAGGACATGGGAAAGGAAGCTGTCTCAGGGGAGGTCCCCTGAGCAACTCCTTTTATGCCCGGATGCCAGAGACAGAGGTGAATGACATGGTCCTTCCTCAAGCAACACAGGACCTGGGAGGTATAGGTGGACAAGAGAATGATGACATGATTGAAGTGTCATAGTAGGCAGTTGGGAGCACATAGGACAGAAGCGTGGTCGCTGCCTCCTGGTGAGGGCATGGGGAGTGTGTCTGGAAGGTCTTCATAGAGGAGGATCCGGAAAGCCAAGAGGAATTCCCAGGCAGTCTGAGGAGTTGAGGAGGAGCACTGAGGAGGGGGAAGAGGCTCTGATGCCTGAGAAAAGCATGATGCTTGAGGAAATTAAAAATAAATAAGTAGGTTTGGAAGTAGGGTTTGGGAGTGGGGAAGGGACGTGTGTGTGGAGAAATGAGCAGGAGGCAAATCAGGAAATGGCTTGTATGTCTGCTGTATTGGACAGGATTAGATTTTCTGCATGTAACAACAAACTAAAATAACAGTGCCTTAAAAATAAATAAAATAAAATAAAATAAGTGCCTTAGACAAATAAGGATTTATTTTCTTTCCTCATAGACAACCAAAGTTAGCCACCCTAGACTGGTATATGGTGATTCCCACCATATAAGCAATATCCCAAACTCCTCTCTTTCAGTACCTCCATCCACAGAGCATGGCTTCCATCCTCGAAGTCACCTCATGTTCCAAGGTGGCTGCTAGGGTGCCAGCCATCACATCCATTTTACATAAAGGAACGAGAGAAAGGTGGAAGGGGATGCGGCCATCTGTGCTCCTTTTGAACGCCTTCTTGGCAGTTCCACCCAGTGATTTTTCACCTGCATCTTACTGGTCAAGGCATAGTCAGCTAGCTGCAAGAAATGAGGAGAGGTGAGAGTTCACAACACAAAATGCTTCATTTCAGCAAGGTGTTAAAAGGTCAGAAGGAATTTTCCTATCACAGAAAGGGAGTAGGGTGTTCCAGGGAAAAGCAGCAGGTGCAAAGGTGAGCAGGTATGAAGGACCATGGGCTACTGGAAGAATAGTGAGTGGATCTGATGGCTCAAGTGTAGACTGTGTGTGTGTGTGCTTGTGTGTGTGTATGTGTGTGCACATATATGTGTGATGGGGACTGGATTAAGATGAGCTCTGGGAGGGAGAATAGGGCTAGACTCTGAGGGACTGTGAACACAAAGAGTTTGGACTTGATTCTACAGGGAAGAGTGAGTCATGCAGATTTTCAGGGAGTAAGTTAATCAGGTACGGGTTTTTGGAAGCTGAGTCTGAATGCTGATGTTGGAGAGAGAACGTGGGATGGGAGCACTGGTGTAGGAATGGGTGCATCTTGTTCGTGGGGTCATATGGGAGCACCAGACACTCTAGGAGGGGTGTCAGGATCAGGAAAATGAAGCTGGCTTGTTGGGAAGGGGCCACATGGTTGGGGTCTGGAGACCACTGTGTAAGAAACAGGGAATCACAAAGGTTTTGTAGAAGGGTTTCCTAAGTATGGCTTCCTCCATTGCCCGTGGGTGCCTGTCTTTGGCAAGGGTACTTGGTCTTGTTGTTGGAGGAGGAAGAAAAAGGAAATTCGCTTTTACTGAGGACTTCCATGTACTACATTTAGTGCCTCTTATCTCCTTTCGCAGATCTGAAAACAGAAGCACAGGAGGTTAAGCAACAAGTCTATAGTCACACAGCTAGGAAGTGGCAGAGCCAGAGAAGCCAGTTCCACCAGTCACCTCTGACACAGGAGTCTGAAAAACAACACCTGACCCTGTTGCATAGACTGGTGGTTTTTATTCTAAGAGATTATTGTGTTTTACATTACGTGGGATTAGACCCGGGTATCATGTGTCAAACTGACAAGCCAAGTATTCCTAAGAGCTTTAAAATGTACTTATTCAGGGGCACCTGGGTGGCTCAGTGGGTTAAAGACTGTGCCTTCGGCTCTGGTCACGATCCCAGGGTTTATGGGATCGAGCCCTGCATCAGGCTCTCTGCTCGGCGGGGAGCCTGCTTCCTCCTCTCTCTCTGCCTACTTCTCTGTGATCTCCGTCTGTCAAATAAATAAATTAAAAATAAATCTTTAAAAAAATGTACTTATTCAAATGAGCTTCTTGTGAGGCTTCAGGACTGGAGGAGAGAATGTGAGCCAGAGGCTGGAGGAGAAGCTGGTGGCCAGGTCCCAGCCCTACACTTCCTGATTAGGGTTTCCTCCTCAGTGAGCTGGAGGGTTCAGGCTGATCGTGTTTCCAAATAGTCTCTGGGCTCCACCTTCACGGAGCCGGCCCCACAAGCCTATTTACATTCTTCTTTAAATATATTCACATGGATTTTTTTTTTTTAAACTCGGCTTCGACAGAAACAATAAGGTCTCAAGCTCTCATTCTACCTTTCCAGTAACTCGGTGAGGTAGGTATGTTATTGTTCCCATTTTGCAGATGAGGAAACCGAAGCACAGAGAGGTTTGGTCACGGGCCCCACGTCACACAGCTAGATCTTCCGGAAGTAATCTTACCATCCGACAGCTTTGAGAAGCACAGGGCGAGTCCCTGCTCCGTCGGCGGTGCCGCAGTTCCACCACTGGTTTCCCGGCTGCAGGTGTGACACCCTGGGCCGTGAAAGTGGGCTGGCGGGCCACCACCTCAGGGCCAGGGAAGTCAGGGCTGCCCTGGGAAAGGGCACCCACAGGGACCAGCTGGAGCCGGCGAGGCCTGGGGCTGACCCACTGGTCCCACTCCGGGGACGGGGAGCAAAGACTTGGGGGTTGGGAAGAGATGCAGGGTTCTGCTTTGGTGGGAAAAATGCTGGGCTCGGCTGGGCTCAGCGGCCTCAGCCGCTGGCTGGCGTGACCTCCTTTCCACAGGCGAGTTTAGAGACAGTTGTGGGGAGTTTTCCTTACTCCATTAGGTGTTCATTTCTAGCGGGATGATTGACCCTATTCTTGGCTTTCTGCTAATTTCACTCCTGTAGACGGGATACTATATCGAGAAACACTTGTGCCCAGGGCGCTAAGGACCTGGACCAGATCCCAGGATGCCGGCTGACTCACCTGTGCTTCCCTGTAACAGATGTACTTGGCAGGGCCTGGAGCACATCAGGACAGCAGGATCCATTGTGCTGTGTTCCCGCCTGGGAAGGGGAACAGCCCTGACCCTTCCTCCTGCTCAGGCCTCTCTCCCCCTCCCCCATAGGGCCCAGGCTCTGGATCTTCTGTTAGGGCCTACTGGCTAGGCCACCTAGGCTCAGGGCCACTTTGCCCATCTGGGTCCCTGTCCGGGTCTGGGCTCATCTGGTTGCAGCCCAAACTGTCTCCTAGTGATTTTGAGAGGTCCTCCAAGAGGTCCCCCATAGACCTGCACACCCATACACCAGCCATGGTCACCTTCCTCCCTTCCTGCTCTGGCTCTGCTTATGCACCTCTCCTGTCCTAGAAGCTGCTTGGAGAAGCTTTGGTCCTGCCTCCCCCACTGAGGTGGTGGCCACACCTGTCCAGGGGACTGATTCTGGATAGTCCCAGGCCTCCAGGACTCACACAGCACGGTCTGGACTCGGAACAGAGATAGGAGGCCCTTTGTCACTGGAGCCCCAGATCAGCTTTGCCTGGGCCCAAAAGTCACAGCGAGCCCTTTTTGAGTAGTCCCCTCAGCTTCTGTGTCTGATCTCTCTCTTCGCAGGGGCTCAGAACCAGTCAGTGCTCCTAAGAACATCTACCCCCCACTCTCTTTCCTTATTTCTCTCACGATCTCTGCCCTACTCCTCACCAAAAATTCTTCTCTCCCAGCTTGAAAATCACCTTGCATGTCACAGGAGCCACGTACAAAGTGCTGTGCTGTGTGTGTGTGGACGGGGGTGGTACATGCAGGGACGGGGAGATGGCCCAGATCTGCATGGTCCAACATGCAGGTCACTTGAGATGTAACTGGTGCCGCTGAGAAACTGGATTTGTAATTTTCATTTATTTATTTATTTTTTAAAGATGTTACTTACTTATTTGACAGACGGAGATCACAATTAGGCAGAGAGGCAGGCAGAGAGAGAGGAAGGGAAGGATGCTCCCCGCTGAGCAGAGAGCCCTACTCGGGACTCAATCCCAGGACCCCTAGATCACGAGCTGAGGCGAAGCCAGAGGCTTAACCCACTGAGCCACCCAGGCACCCCTGTAATTCTCATTTAAATGTGAATTTAAAAATGAAAACACTGTAGAACCTTGTCCCCTTTCCCCATAAACTTCCCACTTTATTGTTTAGGAAATACTGCAGTTCACGTTCACCTCTGCGCCTGGAAGAAACCCCCGTAGCATCAGAGCACATGTGACAGTCACCAGCGCTGTGTCCATTTTTTAATATTTGTGACTCGGTGAAATGGTATTTTGGAGATATTGAGTTAAATGAGATACTTTACGAAAATTAACTTCACTGTGTTTTCTTTTTTCTTTTTTGTAACGGGGTGACTAGAAAATTACAAATAACACTCATATGCTGCTTTATGGGACCATGTTGGTCTAGGGCAGAAGTCAGAGACCTTTTCCTGTAAGAGGCCAGATAGTAGATATTTTAAGGCTGTGGGGCTCAGATGGGTCTCCGTCCCAGCTACTCAGCCTTGAAATGCTGAAGCAGCCATGAATGGTGCAGAAATGGAGTGGATCCGTGGTCCAATAAAACTTTACTTATAAAACAGGTGGCATGTGAGATTTAACTTGTGGGCTCTCAGGTGCAGACTTCTGGTCTAGAGGGGCAGCAGGCAACCAGAAGTGTGATGCAGGGACAAAGGAGGGTGAAATGAGCAGCCCCAAGGCTAGGGCAGGCCCTGAGCAGATGAGGGAATGAGAAAGGTTCTCCAGAAAGGTAACTGGGAGAGAGGAGATTCCCATTTCCTGAGCACCTCGGTTGTGCCGGGCATTTTCCACGTATTGACTTGTACTGACTCCTTGAACCCTCTCAGAAGCTTGTAGAACAGAGACAAGTGCCGTTATTCACCCTGGTTTCTAGATGAGGAGCCAGGATTCACACCCAGGCAGGGTGCCCCAGAGCCTGCACGCTCTGCTGCTTCTCCCTGCTGCCTGCTTTTCTCACAGCTTCTCCCCCGCTCGAATGAGGTAGGTGTTAGTAACCTAATTTCCCAGAGGGACACCTGGGGCTTAGCAGGGACAGGAGCTTGCCTGAGCCCACATCCTCTGACCCAGCCTGCCCTTCAGCCCAGGTCACCCGCCTCCCAGGCAAGCTCTCTTTTCTACCAGTGGACTTACTTGGTCAAAGGATGTGAAATTCTGGGTGTGGACCCTTGGTCCCCCCCCATTCCAGTCAGTTTTAGGACCTCTTGGGCTGATCAGATGAGCAGGTAGACAGGAGAACTGGAGGCAGAGAGAGAAGCTGAACCGGTCTAATCAGAAGGTTCTGGAAGGCTGGCAGGAAGGGAAAGCTGCCAGAGGGAGATGGGTGGAGGAAATCGTAGCACAGGTGGAGAGGGGTGTGAAGAAGGAGGGCAGGGAGGTTTGAGGAAGGGGAAAGGAGAGATGGGAACAGCTGCTAGGAGTGACACTTGTAGGAGAGAGAGTCATGGACAGGGTGACGAAGGAAGCTTACCTGACGTGTGTCAGATAATTCCCTTTGCTACCTTCTTGGGAGACCTCAATCAAGAATTCATAGCA
Source organism: Mellivora capensis (assembly GCA_004024625.1). Lineage (NCBI taxonomy): Eukaryota > Metazoa > Chordata > Mammalia > Carnivora > Mustelidae > Mellivora > Mellivora capensis. The sequence goes on from PISX010021853.1 coordinate 28,010, forward strand.
TTTTTCAAAACTCAGGGGAAACTCAATTTGTGTTTCTTTTGGCTGTATCACAGCACTGGGACAGGCATTAATGCCCAGTTTTGTTTGGGCTACAGGATTTTGATAAAGATTATTAAATTACCTGCTAGAAAAAGAAATTGTAAAAAAACCTTTCGCTCTAACCAGGACCCTGTCTTGTGGCTCCCTCACTAAAATAGCTAATAGTTTCAAAAGAGTGTTTTCTCTGTAAATTGGGATGTGATGCTGGGATGATTAGTCTTGAATTTATGAGGCTTGATCACAAGCCAAGATCTTGTTCATTTGCTTGAGCAAGTAAGTCATGGAAGCACTCGGGTCTCTGTCCCATTGCTTGTGTAACCAGCTGCCCCTCCCCCGCCCTACCCCTGCTCAGTTTGGGGTTGCTGCCCTATCTCAGAACATCCTGGAGTGCAAAGTGGAAGCCTCCCTCCAGCCCCCAGAGACGTAAGGACTCGTAAGTCAGGAGCAAAGGCTTTCCCTGTTCCAAGTCCAGGGGCTCCTCCCGAGCTTTGCCTCCCATAGAAATATGATGCGAACCACAAATGTGAATCACATGTATCTTCTAAATTTTCCGGGAGTCACATTTAAAAAAAGGTAAGAAGAGACAGTTGAGATGAATAGTAATGATACGTATTCTTTAATACAACATATCCAAAATGTTATATTTTTAACATGTAATCAATATAAAAAAATTAATAGCGGATGTGACCTTTTTTTTTTCATGTTATGTCTTCAAAATCCAGGGTGAATTTTACCCTTACAGCACGTCTCAAGGGGCTCAAGGTGGACTAGCCACATTTCAGTGGCCCCAGGTGGCTAGTGCCTTCCATCTCTGGGGGCACAGCTCAGGAGCCCCCCAGCCCGCATAGCCTCCCCAGGGGTGGGAGGGCAGGGGAGGCGGGACCGGGGCTTCCCCAGGGAAAGACGCTCTCCGCAAGCACAGCGGCCTCTAGAGGCGGCAGTTTGCCCGCAGTAACTCAGCAGGATTTGGTCACGTGTCTCTGCCCCTCTGCGGACCCAGAATCCCGCTCCTTCTTCCGCATGGTCCCTGCAGAGCCAGGCAGCTTTCCTTTGAAGCCTTGGAAGCCCAAAGGATCAGGTTCTGTATCTTTCCCCAGATCCTGGGCAATATGCCCAGTCCCACAACTCTTCCGGGAAGGACTTCCTTTCATGATTCTGGCCATGGTCCCTTGCCTGGACTTAGCATTGTGAGGATAGTGACTTTCATCAATTCTGGGTGGCCTTATCTTTTCCCTTTCTGGGGGACTCTGCCCTCTGTGGGCTCTGGGTGATTTTCTGGCCCCTTTATTCTGAAAACCATGCATGTCATCTCCCACAAGGCAGCCGACTACTCCTATCAAAAAGGGGGGTGAACCGGTAGATGACCTTGAAGCCCTTCTGCATCTCTCACTGTCCTCATGCTGTTATTCTCATGACTTAGCGCTTTCAGGAGGTGGGGCGGGGGGATGATTTTTTTTTTTTTTTTGCATTGAGGAAGAGAGTACCCCAGTGACAGGAGAGTGTCACCGTCCCGTCACAAATGGTTCTTCGAGTCCCTCCAGCCTGTATCACCCAGCTTCCCTCCTTCCCACTCTCCTATTGTTAAGAGGCACATGGAGATATTATTTATTGTAGCATTCTGACAAATAAAAACCATTCCAATGATTTACAATCCTGCAACCTCCTCTCTTTGAGTCAGTGTGTGATTCATCTCTTTAATGTGATACTTCCAAAGTGTGGCTCACTCGGGGAATGGGCATGGAATGTGAATCCTTTCTGCCAGCCTGTTCCCCTGCCCCCCCCACCCTGCCCAGTCCACCCTCCCCCTCCCCTGGCTGCTTATCGCTCTTCCTGACCCCAACACCCAAGCCTGACAGAAGCCTGGCCCATGGCAGCCTCCTTGGCCAGAGGGCTTCACCTTTATCCCCGTGATTCTGTCCAGGGCCTAATTCTTTACCTTGTTCCCAGGAAAACATGGCAGGACGCCTGAGGGCAAACACTGGTTCAGAGCCAGCTGCAGCCCCAAAGATTCAGTATGGAGTGGAAGGTCTAGGTGTGAAAGCTGTGGTGCAGGAAGAGTCCGCCATACAGGTTGCCGTGGACCAGAGCCAGTGCTTCACTCTACCCTGAGATGCTAGAGCAGGAAGGCAGGAAACAGCAGGAAGCGACAACACACCTGAGATGTAAGGGATGACAACTGACAGTAGGACGTTGCAGCAAAAGGAACATTACGTGCAATACTCAGAGGCAAGAAGCCTCAGTTCCCTCCAAACCTGTCAAGGGTGGAGCTTGGCTTCTGGAGGCATGTTGGGGAACAGTGGAGATGAGGAGGGGGTGGAAGCCGGGGCCCGTCATTAGGGCCCACACACCTTTCTCTGTCTCACTGACCCTGAGAAACCACGGAAGGGTTTTAAAGAGCCCTTGCAAGGCAGAAGAACTCACCCCGGGGTTGTGTGGGGGATGGTCTCAGGGTAAGAAGGACACCAGCAAGCTGGAGGCAAGACAGTGGTCCTAGTGGACACAGGGTTGAACGGAGGCATTTGTGTGGAAAAGAGACAGCAGCTTCCAGAGCTCTTTAGGAGGGTAGAGTAGACGGAATGAGGAACCATTTGGATTTGGCTGGTTTCTTTCATGTTAATGACCATTTATTGAGCTGGGTAAGGAGATCATGAAGAAATGGCATTTATTTTTTTAAAAAAAGGAGGGGCTCTTGATTCCACTCTTGATTTCCGCTCAGGTTGTGATTTTGGGGTCCTGGGATTGAGCCCTGGGCTCTGTGTTCTGTGGGGAGTCAGCTCAAGGGTCCCTCTCCCTCTGCCCTCCCCCTACCACCACTCACATATGTGTGTGTGTGTGTGTGTGTGTGTGTGTGTGTGTGTGTATGCTCTCTCTAAAATAAACAAGTAAGTCTTTTAAAAAAGGGCATTTATAATTTCACGTGGTGACCAGGAGGAAGGACTTAGAAGTGACCCCGAGGTTTCTAACTTGGACAGCATCACACAGTAACTTCCCTGACAATAATTTTTCCCTGCCCAATGGTGTAGACTCATCAGTTATCAGGGCCCTTAGATGGTCTGCTCCAAGCTCTGATTTTTAACAGAAAAGGGAAGAGAAGCTCAGAGAGGTGCCTGATTTCCGCAAAGGCACACAGCCGGCTCCTCTCTTCCCTTAGATTGGCTGTAAAGCCAAAAGAAATTTCTCTACCCACTACATAATGCATTTTAGGAGATTTTTATTCTCAGTCACCACTGGGAGATCCAGAGACAATAACAAAATTACGAACAATGGGGAAGCCAGAACTTGTAATTAAAATTCTCAGTTTTTGTTCTTCTTGCCCTTCATTCAGGTGTTGGTGGAGCCACGCCAGCCGGCAGACTTTCCTTTCTCAGACACTTGTCTTGGGCCTCTCTGGGGAGAGCGCAGCTGCTCCTGCCTCATGAATCTGCCCTTTGCTGCCTTCCTTGCCTGGCTCACCACAGAGGCCCTTCCCGCTCATGAGAGAGCCCTCCAGGTGTGTTTCTGGAACTGACCTGGTTGACGATCTGAGCTCCTTAGAATTCCAGGCCCAAGACACAATCAGGTCAAGCTCCCTGGGGTCAGGCGGAACCTCCGGTCCCTTCCTGTGCCTGCTTGGTCTCTCTGCTCTGGTTTTTACCTGGCTCAGATCCGGCTTTGTTGGGATTCCACTGTAGGTGCCCCGACTCTCCTTCCTGGCATTTACAGTGGCCGGCTCTCCCCTCTTGGTGTCGGCACCTGGTGCCCTCTTTGGCACATGCCCCCACTTAGCAGCTGGTGACGGGGCCAGGCCCCATCCACCCCAGTGCCTCTTCTGGTCCTGGGACAGCCCTAGCTCTCTCTGTGGTGTGGTGGGCCTCTCCGCACAGGGCCAGCTGCCTGCCACCCACCAGGCCCTCGTCCAACACTCCAGGTCTTTTTTCTCTCCAGTGTGCTCCTTGCAGTCCTGGTCCCACACCTCAAATCCCCTCACTGGCTCCATGGAAGGGCTACTCCCACCCATCAGGGCAGCTGCTGATCCCGCGCGCATTCTGGGCCCCATTAGGTGATTTCACCGACTCTTTCCCACACCCTGTGAGAGACGGACACCATCCCCGTATTCAAGTGAGGAGAATGAGGTTTAGAAAGGTTAAGTCATTTGTGTGAGAACATGCAGCTGAAGCTCGATTCCACATCTGTCTGACCCCAAAGCCTGTGCCCCTCACTGACCGCCTTTGCCTGGTGAGAAGGATAAGAGAAAGGACTTCTGTTGCCTTCATATTTCCCCACTAATATTTGCTGAGCGCTGCTCCCAAGGCACGTCATATGCATCATGTCATGCCTCTGCTCTTAACTACAGCCCCTGCATTTCCATTTTCCAGTTGAAGAAACTGAGTCACCAAGGGCAGTCTGCCCAGGGTCCCCAAGTAGAGAATGGCAGGCTGAGATTGAAATCCAGGCCATCAGACCCTGCTATGCAGCCACCCCCTTCTGTCAGTGCTAGGAGAGCATGGGGACACACATCTGTGTGCACAACACACAGATGTCCCCGGGCAGCCTGAGCCCTTCAGGCAGGTGGCCATCATCTGGGGCTGGAGCATCTGAAGCAGGGGCAGAGGCCCAGGCAGCACAAATGCCTGATAGGATGTCCTCCTCACTATCCCTCATACACTGCCCAGCATACTCCTGCCGCATGGCTGTATGCCTGTGCTGTTCCCTCTCCCTGTGATGCTCTTCCCCCAGATGTACACCTGGCTTGCTCTCTCTTACCCTTCC
>PISX010021854.1:0-32823 GCA_004024625.1 Mellivora capensis
TATCTGTTTTGCATGTGTTGAGTTTGAGAAGTTCTTTATAGATCTTGGATATCAACCTTTTGTCTGTACTGTCATTTGCAAATATCTTCTCCCATTCTGTGGGTTGCCTCTTTGTTTTGTTGACTGTCTCCTTTGCTGTGCAGAAGCTTTTGATCTTGATGAAGTCCCAAAAGTTCATTTTTGCTTTTGTTTCCTTTGCTTTTGATGACATATCTTGAAAGAAGTTGCTGTGGCTGATATCAAAGAGGTTACCAACAACAAATTAAACCAACTCCACACACAAGAAGGGAAATAAGATTAGAGCACAGATCAATGAGGTAGAAACTAGAGATACAGTAGAATGTATCAATGAAACTAGAAACTGGTTCTTTGAAAGAATCAATAAGATCGATAAACCATTGGCCACACTAATCCAAAAGAAAAGAGAGAAAGCTCAAATTAATAAAATTATGAATGAAAAGGGAGAGATCACAACTAACACCCAGGAAGTAGAAACAATCATCAGAAGTTATTATCAACAGTTATATGCCAATAAGTTAAGCAACCTAGATGAAATGTATGCATTCCTGGAAAACTATAAACTCCCAAAATTGAATCAGGAAGAAATTGATAACCTGATTAGACCGATATCTGGTAACGAGATTGAAGCAGTGATCAAAAACCTCCCAAAAAACAAGAGCCCAGGACCTGACGGATTCCCTGGGGAATTCTATCAAACTTTCTTTTTTTTTTTAAAGATTTTATTTATTTATTTGAGAGAGAGGCAGTGAGAGAGCATGAGCGAGGAGAAGGTCAGAGGGAGAAGCAGACTCCCCGTGGAGCTGGGAGCCTGATGCGGGACTCGATCCCGGGTCTCCGGGATCATGACCTGAGCCGAAGGCAGTCGTCCAACCAACTGAGCCACCCAGGCGTCCCTCTACCAAACTTTCAAAGAAGAAATAACACCTATTCTCCTGAAGCTGTTTCAAAAAATTGAAGCAGAAGGAAAACTTCCAGACTCTTTTTATGAAGCCAGAATACCCTGATCCCCAAACCAGGCAAAGACCCCACCAAAAGGAGAGTTTCAGACCAATATCACTGATGAATATGGATGCTGAGATTCTCAACAAGATCCTAGCAAACAGGATCCAACAGCACATTAAAAAGATTATCCACCATGACCAGGTGGGATTCATCCCGGGGTTACAAGGATGGTTCAACATTTGCAAATCAATCATTGTGATAGAACAAATCAATAAGAGAAGAGAGAAGAACTACATGGTCCTCTCAATTGATGCAGAAAAAGTACTTGACAAAATCCAGCATCCGTTCCTGATTAAAACCCTTCAAGGTATAGGGATAGAGGGAACATTCCTGAACTTCATAAAATCTATCTATGAAAGACCCACAGCAAACATCATCCTCAATGGGAAGAGGCTTACAGCCTTCCCGTTGAGATCAGGAACATGACAAGGAACACTCTCACCACTCTCGTTCAACATAGTATTAGAAGTCCTAGCAACAGCAATCAGACAACAAAGAGAAATAAAAGGTATCCAAATTGGCAAGGAAGAAGTCAAACTCTCTCTCTTTGCAGATGTATGATTCTTTATGTGGAAAACCCAAAAGACTCCACCCCAAACTACTAGAACTCATACAGCAATTCAGTAACATGGCAGGGTACAAAGTCAATGTACAGAAATCAGTGGCTTTCTTATACACTAACAATGAAAATACAGAAAGGGAAATTAGAGAATCGATTCCATTTACTATAGCACCAAGAACCATAAGATACCTGGGAATAAGCCTAACCAAAGAGGTCAAGGATCTGTACTCGAGTAACTACAGAACACTCATGAAAGAAATTGAAGAAGATACAAAAAGATGGAAGACCATTCCATGCTCTTGGATCGGAAGAATAAGCATTGTTAAAATGTCTATACTGCCTAGAGCAATCTGTACTTTTAATGCCATTCCGATCAAAATCCACTGGTATTTTTCAAAGAGCTGGCGCAAATAATCCTAAAATTTGTATGGAATCAGAAGAGACCCCGAATTGCTAAGGAAATGTTGAAAAACAAAAATAAAACTGGCAGCATCATGTTACCTGATTTCAAGCTTTACTACAAAGCTGTGGTACTGGCATAATAACAGACACATAGAACAGTGGAACAGAGTAGAGAGCCCAGATATGGACCCTCAACTCTATGGTCAAATAATCTTCGACAAAGCAGGAAAAAATATACAGTGGAAAAAAGACAGTCTCTTCAATAAATGGTGCTGGGAAAATTGAACAGCTATATATAGAAGAATGAAACTCGACCATTCTCTTACACCATACACAAAGATAAACTCGAAATAGATAAAAGACCTCAATGTGAGACAGGAATCCATCAGAATCCTAGAGGAGAACATAAGCAGTAACCTCCTCGAAATCAGCCACAGCAACTTCTTTCAAGTTATGTCTGTATATCTTGAAACAAAATAGAAAAGGAAACAAAAGTGAAAATGAACCTTTGGGACTTCATCAAGATCAAAAACTTCTGCACAGCAAAGGAAACAGTCAACAAAACAAAGAGGCAACCCATGGAATGGGAGAAGAAGGGCCATCTGTACCCCAATGTTTATAGAAGCAATGGCCACGGTCGCCAAACTGTGGAAAGAACCAAGATGCCCTTCAGCGGATGAATGGATAAGGAAGATGTGGTCCATATACACTATGGAGTATTATGCCTCCACCAGAAAGGATGAATACCCAACTTTTGTACAACATGGACGGGACTGGAAGAGATTATGCTGAGTGAAATAAGTCAAGCAGCGAGAGTCAGTTATCATATGGTTTCACTTATTTGTGGAGCAAAACAAATAACATGGAGTACATGGGGAGATGGAGAGGAGAAGGGATTTGAGGGAAATTGGAAGGGGAGGTGAACCATGAGAGACTATGGACTCTGAAAAACAACCTGAGGGTTTTTGAAGGAGCTGGGGGTGGGAGGATGGAGGAGCCAGGTGGTGTGTATTAAGGAGGGCACGTATTGCACGGAGCACTGAGTGTGGTGCAAAAACAATGAATACTGTTATGCTGAAAAGAAATAAAAAAAAATTTAAAAAAAATTTAAAAAAGAACATTAAAAAAAAGAAAAAAAACAACTCTGTTCGGTTGCTTGGTTCTGATATTTTATTTCATGAAGTGTAATATGCCAGCTAATAACTGACTCTTGGTAATATTTCTTTCAATTTATAACTGAGATTTGGTTATAATATTAAGACAAGACTCAGGATGGATGCCCCACCTACAGGCACTTCTTATAAGGAGATCTCATCTATCCTAGGTGATTCTTTAACCACTGAATTCTATGCATGATATTATATAACTCTCCTAGTTGTAACTTATTGTACTAGGGTAGGTCATGAGGCTTACAGACAGCAGGCTATATATTGGAAAGTAGCTAGTGGAAACACATTGTAAGAAAATCTCTGTCCAAATAATGAAAATGGTGACTAATTGGACTTACTAAATTCTTTCACTTGGAAATTTAAATTGGCTGTGTAAGGAGAGAATTTATAGGTTTCCAAAGGACAAGTCAAATATACATGGAGAATTCAGTGATTGCAGAGTCAAAAAGGCAATAAGGATTCTTCTTAAGAGCAGAACTTATAAAGAAGGGGCTTGGTTAGAGATAAACGAGGGATAAAGTTTTGGAGAATTGGTTCATATTTACTAACTTTAAATACTGAGATATAGAGGTGATTGTCAATGATATTTGTACACAAATATGAGCTTTGTTATCTGTTTAGTAATGAATTTGAGAATTGTTCTGTCTGTCCTGATCTTACTTTTATGCATGGCTTGACAAATCTCACTATGGTAGGGACAGATTCTTGACATTATAGTATTACCCAGCTAATAAATATAGCTTGGGTTTTGGTGAAGAGAAAATCTAATGGTTATTAGTGGTCTTAGTAAAAAACTTATAATAGCACTCTACTTTCTGGGAAGTAGGTTAGATTGTAGTTTCTGGCTCCCTCTTAAGTGAGTGGTAGATTAGTCAGGATCTTGGAAGAAAAAAAAATGGCAAAACAGAATAATTGAGAAATGTTTAATAAAAATATTATTATTAGATTGTGACAGAGATTACAGAAACCAATAAATTACAAGGCAGAACCATAGGGCCAGCAGCAGGATAGATCTGTTATTCCTAGGGCTGAAGGGACAAGGGGAGGGAATGGTTATCTGGTTTCACAATCTAAAGAGTGTAATTGAATGGAGAGGGCTACCTGACTGGAAACTGGAAGAACACAGGCTGTCCACAATGACCCCAGAGGAAAGGACACTCATTCTCCTGCCTTCCAATTACTTGCTGATACCTCCCAGTGTTTGAACTCAACTGGAAGTCCTAGGCAACCTTCCACGTGAATAGAAGTATGCAGATATTTAGCACAGGTAGTAGCATTGGTAGTTCTCCACAATGACTCCTGAGAAAAAGCAATATATATCACTTCTGGGACAGAGAACTTAACTCTTGGCCCAAGACCCTTCAGAGGTCAGAGATATTTCAGATTGTAGCTCCTTTGTCAGTCTGGGTTGAGTAATGACACCCAGAACAGAGCTTCCAGTTAACTCTTGATGGACACGTAATACGAATGGGCATATAATGCGATGGGCATATAATATGAATAAAAAATTAACCATATAAAGTCACTAGGATTATGGGATTATGTGTTATCACAGCATAATCTATATTACTAATACAGATGTTGTTACCAATAGCTGGTGTTTTTACAACCACATAACTACAATGTCTGTCTATTACTTAGGAGATATAAAATAACTACAATGTCTGTCTATTACTTAGGAGAGATAAAATGGAAAGTAAGAAAACTGGTATTTGAAGCTGGAAGGATGGTAATTCATGTTATTTAGTGATTAAATATATGGTAAAAACCATAATCTACATTCATCTGATAGGCAGATAATATATTAAGTGAAGTAGTAACTTTAGGGAATAAAGTTGTAAACCAGAAAAGTGAATAAAATAAAGTTGTAAGCCAGAAAAGTGAAAGCATATGTGGAGTTACTGTATTTGACAGAGTGGGGTTAGAAGAAAGAGGAAGAAGAGAGAGAAATCAGATAAAGAGAGATACAGAGAGGAATGAGAGAGAGAAGAAAAGAATGAACTTGCAAGTGGTAATTAAAGAGAATAGTTAAGTTCTAACCACAGAGTTTTGTAAGAGGCAGCTAATTCTCATCCAAAACTGATGAAAAGTAAAACTGAGACAAATTTTGACAAAGACCAGTTAGAATTCATTCTGTGGTGAGTTTCAAATTTAAAATGTAGCTGCCACCTCCATCATAAAAGAATCTCTGAGTGGATTAAAAACTCTTAGAGCAATGGTCCATTTAAGGCTGTGGTATCCAGGAGGCATATTCATTTGAACAAAATGAGAGAAAATAGATTAAGCATGTGACTCTCCAACCAAAATCTAAAAGGATTAAGTACTTTGTAATTTAGGCAGGAGAAAAAAGAGGGGTGGAAGTGATACAATAACAAAAAGATAGTAAACCTAAGAAAGGATGACTAAAAAATGATGGCACATATGGAGCTGACTTAAATAAGGAAAAAGCCTACAAAGTTTTAAAGAGTTATATTGCCAAATAAGCCATAAGAGTTGACTAAAAAATCTGACAATTGTGTGATTGTTGTTATTCTGTCCTTGTTTCACCATTGAATATTGGGTTGACATTTGTAGATAACTTTTTAGTCCATTGGTTTACAGATCAAAAGGAGCTAGACACACTTGTTACAAGAGATGCTGGGTTTGGGTGGCTCAGTGGGTTAAAGCCTCTGCCTTCGGCTCAGGTCATGATCCCAGGGTCCTGGGTTCGAGCCCCACAGAGGGCTCTCTGCTCAGCAGGGAGCCTGCTTCCATTCCTCTCTCTCTGCCTGCCTCTCTGCCTACTTGTGATCTCTGTCAAATAAATAAATAAAATCTTAAAAAAAAAAGAGAGATGCTGGGTTTGAGTTTGATGCCAAGCCTGGATGGGGTTGTGGAATTGATTCCCTGGTGGGAGAGGATACATCTTTCTTTTCTGAAGGAGAGAGAGGACATGCGTATTTAGTAGACAGCATGTTGGACTGTAGTATTCATTAGTGTTGTTTAGCAAAAGCATTTTTGTTTTTCTTTCTTTTAGGCATTCATTAACCTCTCAGGACTGGTCATCCCGACCCTGTAACTGGATGGAGCCATGTGACTAGTCTTGGCCAGTGAATTGTGAAGGGGAGATGAGGCATGAAAGTTTCTGTCTGGCACAAGATTCTCCAGAGCTCTTTATCTATGTTACTGGGACCAGCAATATTCCAGAGAATGGGCCCTTTACTCTGGATCTAGAGTAAGAACTATCCAGAACAAAGAACCACCTCTATTCACAACAGGCAGGTAATATGAATGAGAAATTATCCCATAAAATTTTAATTCTCTTAGATTTGGGAAATAGTCTGGCACTTCAGTATAACTTTTTTCCTGACTGATATAAAAATAGATGATCCTTGTGGGGGAATAAGATTGGAGTAGAATATCTTTTCTGAAAAAAATTGCTTTCCTCACCATATATTTAAGGTTGAGCAAGGAATTTACAGATTATGACTCTTCATAGGTTATATAAATCTTTTTTCAGATAATGACACAATAGAGTTAAAATCAGCTGTTTTCATTTACTAGGTGAGCGTGGGATGGGGTGGTCTCTAATTTTGTGAACAAAGTTATTTAGAAACTTGACCTTATAAAGCTGCTTATAGCTAACAATAGCTCTTATATTTCACTTTTATATTTTAAATGAATATATCAGTAGTTGAAATTCTGTTGATTTGCATCTGAATTTTCTTTTACTGATGCTTCCATTTCAAGGTATAGTATAATCAACATGGACACTTATATTAAATGAATATGACTTGGGCTATTTGCCTATTTCTTTTGTAGTAGCTCTATCCAAGAGATGTTCATCCACATGGGAACAAAATAAAAGGGGGTCTCAAGGTTGGAGCATTCATCCTCCTTAGCTAGAGTACAGATGAAGAAGATTTCTATTCTATGAGTGCCCTCTGAAAGCATTATTATTGCTTCATTTCTATTTGTGAGAACTTTAAAGGTAAGTTCTGGAAAGAAGATGTCTTTCTTTACACTGGCTTCTTTAAGATTCAAAGGCTTGAAATTCAGGACAGAATGAGAAGCATTTTGAGTACTGTATCTTTAGGCATGGGGAGGAAAAAAGATTTTTTCCCCCCATGAATTGTTGTAGAAGGAAATGAAACTTGCTAAAAACATATCTGCTATAAAACTATGATAGAAAAGAAAAAAGAATTCTTCTATTTTTCTGAACCTTATCATTGTAATTCTTCTATGAATTCTATTAGACTGAGATTCCTACAGAAATGGAATAATTGGCCAATATATTTGTGGAATAGGTGGTATAAATTTATAGACATTATTATGGTTAGTGCTATGAAATAATTTAGTTGTCACCTTTCTCTTATATTCTTCTTTCAGTGTATCTTAGCACAAAATAAACTCTTTAAAACTTGTGCAACCAGGGGAAATGAATATAATATGACTGAGAAGTTTGAAATGAAATTTGTAAGAGATCAGCTAGTTTATCCAAACATTGATCCTCTTAGTGTTTTTTGGTGTGACTGACAATTAGAGGTATTAAAAGTTCTAGTATTATTTGATAGACATTTTCACGTTTGGAAGAGTAAATATGATTAAATGTTGCAAGTTAATGCCTCTCATATCCATTAACATTAAATATTTGTGAAGGATTATTATCTTGAATTTCTAATAGAGAACATAAAGCAAAAGTATTTTTGTTCTAACAAACACATTTTTCAACATTAGGCACTTAACGATTTCATAGTGTCAGTAGATAAAATAATACTAATTTAAAAACCATGAGAGACTCTTAACTATAGGAAACAAACCAAGGGTTTCTGGAAGGGAGGATGGGGATTAAGGCAGGTACTTGACGTGATAAGCACTGGGTGTTTACACACAGTTGATGAATTATTGAACTCTACATCTGAAGCTAATGATATACTGGTATGTTGGCTAATTGAATTTAAATTAAAAAAACAAAATAGGTAGAAGTATTAAATACATGTATATATATTGAACTAAAGGAAGATCTATAATCTTAGTAAAAATTTAAAAGCAAAGTTCAAATTAATGGATATAGTATGATCCAGTTCTTACAAAAGTAACATAATCTATACATATATTACATATCCTACTTTATGTATTATCTACAAATCTGTATAGCTATAGATGATATATGTTTGTACGTATAGAAATCAAAGTCATGGCTATCCAGGTGTGTGTTCAGAATCTTAACTTTTTTTTATATGCCCCCTATGGTTATACTTGTCACTGAAAACATGTAATACCTTTGTAATTTGAAAAAGTAATAAAGAAAAACAATTATAAAACAGAGAACAAGTGAAAAGATCAAGTACGCCCTACTATGTTTGTGTTTGATAAGGTGTGCCTGCTTTTTTCCCTTTTATTCTCAGTATAATTAAAAGCATTACCTGTGATTATCAACTCAAATTTAATTTTCTGAATTACAGTTTTAATTCATCATTATTCAAAATGAATTTACTAAATAAAGTTCCATTTTTTCTCAGTTTAAATAATTTAATGTTTAAAATAAGTTTAAAATGCCCATATATCAGCTGGGGGCCTGCTTCTCCCTCCCTTTCTGCCACTCCCCTGCTTGTGCCCTCTCTCTATCAAATGAGTAAATAAATTTTTTTTAAAAATTCCCAGTTATACAGAGAATATATTATCTTTGCTCCATTAAGCTTTGGTAAAATGTTTTTTATTTAACTTAGCCTTTCTGTAAACCATGAACAATTTTCATTTTTGCCTTTTAGAAGAACAATTTGTGTTATGAATATTTTGGAAAGTGGTTCAACTGTTTAGATACCAATAATGGATTTTCCTCAGTAATCTTGCTTTTTGAAGTTTAATCATGCTCTAAAGCACACTTAATTTGTGGATTAGAGCTTTTTGAACAACACAATTACCAATACAATTACAGAGTGCTGTAGAAATTATTTGCAAGGCAAAGAACAAGAAGGTCAGTACAAATGTTCCAGGCAATATCAGTGAGGCAGATGTGAAGGATATGTATCAACAGCCAAGAGATCGTTTACAAATGTGTTCATGTATTTTTGCATTCATTTATTTGCAAAATCTTTGCTGAATACCTACTGTGTTTCGTGTGCTGACTATGCTAGACCATAGCTTTATATCAATCAATAAGCCAATGCAGACATGTCCCTGCCTCACAGAATTTTTAAGAATGAACCCAAGAATGAACCCCGTATTTAACTGACACCCCTCATTCCCTGCCACTTTCCATTACTCTATAAAATTTAATGGCTGAGGTAACAGGCATGCTAAACACTAGTAGGCTACTCACTAATATGCTCACTTTTTGTTCTCACCCATTCAGTTGTGCCCTTATTACATCAGTTGAGTTTGTTCCTATACTTGTTTTTACAAGTTTTACTTGATACTTTGATTATGTAATTCAGTAACAATAGCTTGAAGAAACGTAATATGAATGCAAATAGAAAATTGTTCCTGTGAAATTTAAGTAGATTGTTTTGGAAAGAATTGGTAAAGGGTTATTACTTAGGATAATGGTAGTTTCTAGTATGGAAGATCAGAAAACATCCTTGAGCAAATGACAAAATTGTTAAAAAAATATATATTGGAGCATCTTGCAGAGCCAGAAATTGAGGAAGTGTTAAAAAAAAAAACAAACCCTATGGACATTGGGGAAAGTATGTGCTATGGTGAGTGCTGTGAAGTGTGTAAACCTGGCAATTCACAGACCTGTACCCCTGGGGCTAATAATAAATTATATGTTAATTAAAAAAAAGAATTAACCCCCCCCACAAGATAAAGGATAAAGATAGGTCAAATGGACACAGATCCAACTGTAAAAGCTCTTTCTGTCTAAAGCTAGAAATATTTGAGCAACCAAATAAAGTAGTACTGAATGATAACTTAAAACAAAATAAATATCCATAAGAACATAATGATGTAAAAGAATGGAGGAGGAGAGACAAATCTTCCATGTAGTAGAATTCCAAAAATTTATATAGGTTTTCCACCCTCAAGGAGAAAGAGCATATCTTGCCATTCCATAAGTGTGAGCTGTGCATAACTTTCTTCGACACAATAGAGCATAAAAGCAGCAAAAAGAAGAGTAACATTGCAATGGAGAAATCTGACAAAGACTACCTTTGTGTGGTGATCAAAATCAATATCAACAGTGATAAGTCATGTCAATATTATGTACTTTGACATGATATGATGGAAATGGCATTTTACCTCTTGATCTTCCTCTCTCAAATCCTAAACCCTAATCCAATCCTGAGAAAATTATCAGAAAAATCTCAAATGAAGGACATTTTACAAAATACCTGACTAGTACTCAAAATAGTTAAAGTGAAATAGTCAAAAGCAAGAAAAGT
This sequence comes from Mellivora capensis, assembly GCA_004024625.1. Classification (NCBI taxonomy): domain Eukaryota; kingdom Metazoa; phylum Chordata; class Mammalia; order Carnivora; family Mustelidae; genus Mellivora; species Mellivora capensis. Next base: position 10,521 of record PISX010021854.1, read on the forward strand.
GACAAACTATCAGAGCTAAGATCAGCTTAAAGAGACAGAGCAACAAAATGTAATATGGTATCTGGGATGGAATCCTAGAACAGTAAAAGTACATTAGGTAAAAGCCAATAAATTGGAACAAAATGTGGACTTCATTTGATAAGGTATCAACATCAGTTCTGTATTGTGACAAATATATTTACTAATGACAGATGTTAATAGGGAAAACTGGCTATGGTGAGCATGGAAACTCTCCATTCTAATTTCAAAATCTTTCTGTAAATTTAAATCTATTCTAAAATAAAAGGTTTTTTAAAAAGTAAAAAAAATTAATATGAATAATTTATGGTGATGGTTACTAGTGCATTTATAACATTTTTCTCTCTACTTCTATGTGTAAGTATAAGCAATTCATGGTTAAATGATTGGCATGAAAGAATATAAGAAGATTCAGAAAATTATCTCTAAAAGAAGTTCATCAGAGGACCAGAGAGAGCGCTGTTAAACATCTCACCCTATAAATTTTAGACTGGATTGACATAGATGGATGGATAGGTAGATACATTATATATACATATAGTTCTACATGGTTTCTGTCTATCTTAAATGCTACTTCAAACAGGATAAAATGGGCAAAATTACATGATGCTACCAATTATGATTTCTTTGCCACTCTTGGAATAGTGCAAATTAGGTGATTCATTGATTCAGGTTATTTTTTTATTGATAATCTCTCCTTTACCAGGAATAAGGATTGTTGGTTATTTTATTAGTAAATAGCAATTCAAGGACTGAATTTAGCCCTGAATCTAATGACGCATCCTCTTTCAGGATTTTGTTTTGATTTTGATGATCGGGGAAGGGTGAAAATTCAGTGTAGGATAAACCTAGAGCAGTGTCTGCATTCTACTTTCTGCTACCATGAGTTTAGGAATTGTGTATGTCTTTGATATGCTTATTCTATGATCCACTGTCTCTTCCTCAGGTAGCATTTCTGCCAACAGCAGTGTCTTTCTCATGGCTCCAGCTCCTGTTGGACAAGCCATTGATTCTGACTTATACTATGTGACTCTGGTTCCTGGGTTTAGGCTAAACCACATCCTCTAGTGCTGGAGGGGCAGTGGCTTCCTGCTATGGCTTGTTTCTGGGTTAATGACCCCATAGTTTCTTCCATCATCCATGCATCAAATTTTCTGTAACAAATTCTCTCTTTTAAATACTTAAAAGAATTTCTGGGGGCGCCTGGGTGGCTCAATGGGTTAAAAGCCTTTGCCTTTGGCTCAAGTCATGATCCCAGGGTCCTGGGATCAAGCCCCACAGTGGGCTCTCTGCTCAGCGGCGAGCCTGCTTCCTCCTCTCTCTCTGCCTGCCTCTCTGCCTACTTGTGATCTCTGTCTGTCAAATAAATAAATAAAATCTTTAATAAAAAATAATTTCTGTTTTTATTAGACTTTGATGAATAAAGATATTGATCACAAATGCCATCTGAATTAATGCACATTCATTAACTTTATCTTCCACTGCTTAGGGTGGCTCTATTTTCAGATTATATGATTATACCATTAATTATTTTAGTATGATTATTTTATTTATTGAATTGACAATCAGTGAAAACAGGTGGAGCAGTAAGCATACTGGTGCTGTAAATTAAGAGTTGCACCCAATTTACAGATTCCACATCAATTGGAATATTAGGTACTGTGGAAATAAAAAGAGAAATTTGTTGGTGGGTATTGTCTATACCTCTTGCCTTGTGAAATCCAAACAAGGTATTTAATGTTTACAACATATCGTTTTCTTCAATAGGTATTTCCTAAGGATGTAACTGTTCTTTTTAAACTTTAGAAGATGCTGTGGAAATGACTAGGGGGAGAGGAGAACAAGCAGATGTGAAGGATTAAAACATATTGTGTATGATTGGAACTGTACTAACAATGAACATTCTTGGGGCACCTGGGTGGCTCAGTGGGTTAAAGCCTCTGCCTTCGGCTCAGGTTGTGATACCGGGGACCTGGAATTAAGCCCCGCATTGGGCTCTCTGCTCAGCTGGGAGCCTGCTTCTCTTCCTCTCTCTCTGCCTGCCTCTGATCTCTGTCTGTCAAATAAATACATAAAATCTTAAAAAAAAAGATGAACATTCTTAATATGGTGGAAGTAGGGAGGAGGGATGTTAATCATGTAATCAAGGCATCTTGATTTCAGCTCTCACAGATACTCCAACATAAGCAGTGAGCCAAGAGGAAACAGCCAGGCCATATTTCATTTTTCTCCTTTTTCACTCACTGTTTGACTGGTACTAGCAACACAAGCAACATGGCTCTGAAGATTAGAGTCATGTTAGAGGTACTTAAAAATGTCATAATGCTAGTCTACCCACATCTCTCTTAATCATTTTCTCATGACTAAAAATGATAAATAGGTTTAATTTAATATAATGAAAAAGCAGTTTCAGCTTAAAATATTTTTATTTTGAAGCCATATGTGCTCATTAAATGCACACAAATAGGAAGAAGAAAATCATTCCCAGCACCATACCAGCTACTATTAATAATTTAGTGTTTTATCTATAGATAGTCCTAGTGTTTTAAACATGTAACCCAGATGTCCTTGACTTTAACAACAAATGAGGTTACAATTTTTCTTCCTTTGAACTTTTCATTGAAATGTATATAGGACCACTTAAAAGAAATTAAAAAAAATTAAAAAGAGAAATGTAAATAGAATGAAAGTGAAAATAGTATGCAGATCAATGAATTTTCACAAAGTGAACACAACCAGAACCAGCAATCATGTAAAAAGAAAAACACAACCAGGATATTCACAGAACCCCAGAAGCTCTGTTTATTTGTAGTATCTACAACCCTCTTCCCCTGCAAGAAGAAACATTATTGTGACTTCAATATCCTAGATTGTTTTTGCCTATTCTTATGTACATGAAATCATATTGTATGTATTCTTGTGCTTGACATCTTTCTTTCAGCATTGTTTGTTTGGTTTTATATTTTTGCAAGTAATTGTAGATTTTTCATTCTTACTGCTATAGTCAGTTGTGTGAATATGCAATAATTATTTATTCTCTTGTTAATGGGGATTTGGACTATTTCATACAATGCTTTTATGAACACTCCAGTACACATCTTTTGGTGAATACATACATGCACACATTTAGATACTGCCAAACATTTTTCCACAGTAGTATACCAATTTACACCCCCACCAGCAGCATATGAGAGTTTTGGTTTTGACATCCTGTCAACATTTGTTTTTTTTCTGTTTTGTTTTATTTTGTTTTGTTTCCTTTTAGTCACTCTGGTGGGTGTGTATTGGCATCACATCGTGGTGTAATTTGCACTTCTTTGATGACTAATAGAGGAAATCATGATTTTTTGTGATTGATGTTGGCCATGTGGATATCCTCTTTTGTTAATAGTCTGTTCAAACTTTTTGCACATTTTTTGTTATGTTTTCTTATTAATTCATAGTGTTCCTTATATGTTGTAGAAATGGGAATACCAAGAGGAACCCAATATGCCAATATGAGAAGACGTTATATAAAGAACCAGATAATGAGTCTTTACAGGCCATAGTAGTTCCTCCTGCAACTACTCAACTTCTACCACAGTAGCCCAAAAGCAGTTATAGGCAATATATAAGTGAATGAGTGTGGTTGTATTCCAATATAACTTTATTTATAAAACAGACATCAGGCTGGATTTGGCCCAAAGGCTTTGCTTTGTAGACCCCAGAACTATTGGATATTGCCCAAGCATTCATTCCTACTTCAGAGGCGACCCTTCTTCCTCCATACGAAAGAGATGAAGTATACTGCTCAAAACTCTGCCTACTTGGGAAGTTGCCTCTCACCATGGACAGACTTTGAGTGGGCCTGTTGTGTGCCTCATTCTGTTTTCAGCTTATAACTGTACAGATATCTAACCCAAATGTGAACTCTACACAAAATTGCACTGCCTCATCAGCTGACTATAGAAAAAAAATCCCAAAGGATGGATAGATATATACACTTGATCTTAGCCAAAAGGCTGAGAAGCGATTGGAGATATATATACATATATATATATATATATGTGTGTGTGTGTGTGTGTGTGTGTGTGTATATACACACATGCATATATACATATATATATGTGCATGTATATATGCATATATATGTATGGATATGTATATATACACACACATGCACACACACATACACATGAAGCTGATAGAGAAGTACTGACTGCAAGAGATAGATGGTAAGGGGTCTAGACCACAAGTTTGTAAAGGTTATTTGAGCCATTGAGAGCATCTTGGGCTTTATCCAAAATGTATCATTATCATGATAAGTTGCTACTTTGCTCACCTGGCATTGAGCCTTGGGGGACTTGACAATACATAGTTATTAATAGGAAGCTCTGGTTGCATAATCACTTGATGCCCATGGACTGTTAGTCTTTATTTGGGTCTAGCTACACTATTGGATCTACTTTTCAAATGACAAGTAGTTTTCTGTTCTTCTGTGTTCTTGCTCCAGAAACCTAGAGTCTTAACTTTGACTCTTTTTTTTTTTAAGATTTTATTTATTTATTTGACACACACACACACAGAGATCACAAGTAGGCAGAGAGGCAGGCAGAGAGAGAGAGGCAGAAGCAGGCTCCCTGATGAGCAGAGAGCCTGATGCGGGGCTCGATCCGAGGACCCTGAGATCATGACCTGGGCTGAAGGCAGAGGCCTAACCCACTGAGCCACCCAGGTGCCCCTTAACTTTGACTCTTTTTTGAGGCTTCTCAGACATGCCATGAATTGTTATCTACTATGGATACTTTCATTAGTGTTGGATCTGCTAGTCATATTTCCAAGAATCAGGGCTATTTATACCAATTCTGAGTATGCTATAGAGTCCTTGCCTCCTTTGGACCCCATTCAAACTTGACATCCTTCCGAGTCACCTGGTAATTAAGACAGGGCAATATTTCGAAGGCAGTTTGAACTATCTCAGGAATTCAGGGAGTCCTTCTAGATGCTATTCTTCTTAGTGGTAGATGGGACAACATGCCAGATACAATATATTTTATCTTAGAAAGGATATTCTGGATGTCCTTGAACACTCCTAAAAATTTTGTTGCTGTGGTAGGCTCTGGAAACTTTGTAGAATTTATATCCCACTCCCTGCACATATGTGTTTCAGCATTATATCTAGGGTATTTTCTACTTCTTGATCACCTGAAATAATTAGCACAGCACCATCAGTGTAGAGGATCAGCATGGTGTTTCATGGAATATCTAGACAATGAAGGTCTCTTCAGACTGTATTGTAATAGAAAGCACATGTTAATATAGACTTGGAGCAATATATAGAATGTGTACTGCTGGCTTTTCCAGGTGAATATGAACTGTTTATATTTCTGTAATGATGGGAACTGACAAGAACACAAGTATCAGATCAACTGTTATATGGCGAGTGTGAGAGACTGTTCATCTGTTTAAGTAAAGATCACACATCAGCACAATAGCTCCGACAAGGGCTACTACCACTCAGCCCACTGTCATTTGCCAGGATTTCTTCTAACATTATTCTTCCTACCTAGTTGTTGCTATTATATAAGGATGCCATGTTTTTCTAAAGTTTTTTTTAATATGGCCACTTAACTGACCTCTTCTATAAACCTACTGGATTTTCAGTTAATTCCTTTGAATTTTTAGATATTCCATCCTATCCTTTTTTTTAATCTTTTGCAAATAAAATCTCATCTCTTCCTTTCATGTATGTGTGTGTGTGTGTGTGTGTGTGTATCCTGTCTTCTAGTATTTGCAGAATGACTAAAACATCAGTGAATAATGGTAATAGTAGGTGCCCTTGGATCATTCTGTACTTTAAAGGAAGTGATGTTTCATCAGTAAATATGATATTGGCTCTTGATGTGAAACAGACACTCTATGTCAGATTGATACAATATGATTTTATGTATAGTTATGAGAAAGTTCAATAGAAGATAATTAATTTGGGAATTTAATGACTTTTAGAGAAGTTTTTATTATTAATTTCCTTGTAGTAATGGTATAGCATAGGAAAAGATTTCCCACTATTGAGCCAACTTCCCCTTCTTGAGATAAATTATACTATGCCAAATGGTGCATTATTCTTTCAAAACTGCTATTAAATTATATTCATTAACATTATATTTAGGAATTTGTATCAATAGCATATAGTTGACGTTTTTTGCTTTTTTACTTTTGGTGCAGAATATATTTAACTCTGTTCTCCAAGCATTTATGTAGCATGTTCCTTACAATTTGAAATAATTTACTGATAAAACTCTTGGGATTTAGAATGTTTGAGAATTACAGTGCCTGGGTGAGTTAGTCAGTTAAGTGTCCGCCTTTGGCTAAGGTCATGATCCCAGGATCCTGGGTTCGAGCCCATCAGACTCTGCTCAGCAGGAGCCTGTTTCTCTCTCTCCCTGCCACTCCCCCTGCTTTTACTCTCTCTCTCTCTCTGTGTCAAATAAATTTTAAAAATCTATATAAAAAGGAGTGTTTGAGAATTTATCAGCGTATATCTTATCCATAATTCTATTCTGATACCAGAAATGCTTGTAATTTCAATAAAATTACACTTCTAGACTTTAAAATGTATTCATACGTCTTAGAATTTAAAAAAAATCTTGAAGTTTACTAAACTTTAAAAAAATCAGAGAATGTGATAGTTAGGTATTCTGATTTTGTTTATTTGTACTTTCATTTCTCCCTTGATAGTATTTTCTAGAGTTTTTAGTTTTGCTCTTTTCTAAGAAGAACCATGTCTTAAATTTTTGAATTTCATTTGTTTTTCTTGAATTCGTGTATTTATTTCATTATGCTTTTTTAAAAATTGTTTTTATTTGAGTATAGTTGACACACAATGTTACATTAGTTCCCCTGTACAGCATGGTGATTCAACATTTCTATGCATTATGTTATGCTCACCATAGTGTAGCTACCATCTGTCACCATACAACACTATTAAAATATTATTGACTGTATTCCCCAGACACTACCTTTTATTCTGTGACTTATCCATTTTATAACTGGACGCTTACATCTCCCACTCCACTTCACTCATTTTTCTCACCCCCCCTTATTCCCCTCCCCTCTAGCAACCATCAGTTTGTTCTCTGTATTAATGGGTCTGATTCTGCTTTTTGTTTGTGTGTTGTTTGTTTTTTAGATTCTTCAAATGAGTGAAATCATATGGCATTTGTCTTTCCCAGTCTGAATTATTTGACTGAGTATAATACCCTCTTCATCCAACATGTTGTCACAAAATGGTAAGATTTCATCCTTCTTTATGGCTGCATATATTTCTCTGTGTGTACACTTGTGTCTTTGGGTGTTTGTGTACACACATCTTTATCCATCTGCCATTCAATGGGCACTTAAGTTGCTTCCATATCTTGGCTACTGTAAATAATGCTGTAATAAACATAGGGTTGCAGGGCACCTGGGTGGCTCAGTTGGTTAAGTGTCTGCCTTTGGCTCAGGTCATGATCTCAGGGTCCTGGGATTGAGCCCCGCATCAGGCTCCCTGCTCACTGGGGAGCCTGATTCTCCATCTTTCTCTGCCACTCCCTCTGCTTGTGCTCTCTCTCTCTCAAATAAAAAAATAAAACCTTAAAAAAATAAACATAAGGTTGCATATATCTTTTCAAATTACTGTTTTTGTTTTCTTTCTACCCAGTAGTGGAATTATCACATCTTATGATTTTCATGTAACTTTTTAGTTATCCCTTTTATTTTATTTTTTTTAAGATTTTGTTTATTTATTTGACAGACAGAGATCACAAGTAGGCAGAGAGGCAGGCACAGAGAGAAGGGGAAGCAGGCTCCCCGCTGAGCAGAAAGCCCGATTCGGGGCTCGATCCCAGGACCCTGGGATCATGACCTGAGCCAAAGGCAGAGGCTGAGCTACCCAGGTGCCCCTAGTTACCCCTTTTATAAACTCTAGATTTTAGTGCTTTTCTCTGTTTAAGTACTAAACATGAAGTTTTGCACTCTCTCCTCATCTTCTGTGCATAATGTATAGATAACTCACTGCATGAACTTCCACACTGACCTAATTTTTTTTTTGCCCCCAAGTGAATGGCACAACTGAATTATAATCTGTAGTCTGTACAACTGCTCCAAGAATAAGTATGACTGTCCTTTTTTTATATATGGGAAAACTGAGCCTGAAAGAAACTAAATGACTTATTTGAAGTCATTCATGTAGTTGGCTAAAATGTATAGCATGCATATGTCTACCTACATACCTGCCTCAAATAAATCCCTCCCTTCGTCAGTTTCAGTATCTATTACAAATGCATTTTGTTATGATACTAAATATTTTTGCACTCCAATTATTTATCAGTTATATGTATATTCTATACTCTATATATTCTATATTTAATTATTTGTTAGGCTGTAACAATTTTAATCAATTAAAAAGTCATAAATAAGTGGGATGGAAAAAATTATGTCTGAGTCTTCAAATAAGGGAGAAACCATTGCCTGTAGATTCATAGCCAGGGGCCTTGGGGAGAATTAATTGCTTTTGAGAAATTCAACTTCTCTTGTTCAGAAGTACTAATATGAAGAAAACCATCAAGGAAACTTCAGGTAAGTAATTTTTGAAACAAAACTCAAAGACTAAGAATGCAAAAAACTTGATTTATTATTATATTATTTGTTATCCTGATATCAAATATACTTCTACTTGGCTGACTGGAAATACATGCTTTCACAAATTCAACATGAAATGTGGTATCAGAAAGTTTTTAGAAATGAAAGTGTCTGCTTGTATGATTATTTTTTAGTGTATATTATCCAATAGAGTATAGCAATGTTTGTATGGGATAATATGATCATTTTGACTTGAAATATGATAAATCTAAAAATGAATGTTGAAATCTTAAATAATGATAAGTGGTGAAAGTCAACATATATGACATAATTTCACCTTATTTAATATATATATATAAAGAATGTTACCTAAGGCAACTATCAAAACTTCACTTTTATGTCAGATTAAGGATATATTTAATTGTGTGAATTACTCCTGGATTTCTTGCTCCCCCATCTCCACTATTTCCTGCTTGTCCTGGCAATACCGTAAAGGCCATGAGACTTCCTTTTCTTTCCCGGAGATACTCGAGCTAGAAGGGAATGGAAAAGCATTGAGAAGTGATGTTGCTGTCCACAGAGGAGCTTCCTCCACACTCTTTCAGAGGAGGAATGAAGAAAGCAGAGGAGAAAAATCTTTAATCCTTCTAACTGCTAGGGAGCATAATCTTGTCTCTGGTCCAACAAGTCATGTGTTTTCTTATTTGGAATTGCAACAGTACATTTTAATTCCACTTGATCTGTCGAGGTGGCTTTGATAGCAATTAAAAACATCCACTGGATGCTGTGCCTGTTCCCCAGAGAGATCTGTGGCCTTGAGAATGTTCACCAGCTGCAGCCTTGAAGTGTCCGTCTGCTGACTAACTGAGGGAGGTCTTCAGGAGCTCCCCACACTTCGACTTAAAGCAGGAAGGGTGTGTTCCACTGACAGAAACATAGGGCCTATTGGTACCTACATATCTGCCTCAAGAAATAAATCCCTGTAAATATGTACCCTTTAGCCTGCCTGGTTCCAGGAAAGAATGGGCAAGAGGGAAGGACCCATAGGGCCGAATTAGAAACACACCCTCATCCTCTGCTATGCTCTCCGTGATTTGTTTTTTGGAAAATAGTCATGGAAATATGAAAGTCACAACAGACATTTCCCAATTGGTACTCTTCTCCCCTCCTCTTAAGCTTTTGCCTATCGAGGAGAAAAAAATGTTTCTTGGTTTTGCAGAAATTGCAAACTTCTCTCTGCAGAAGGCAAATGCCAGGAGGCATAAGATGTAACCCTTTTTGTTCATAGCATCCGACAGAGCTAGAGGTTACCATAACATAAATAAGTCAACCCTAAATTCTTGGAAACTGGATTCTGATACCTCTTAGTGATTTACAAATCACTTTTCACACAGGGAAGAGATGAACAGTAATTGAGAGAGTATAAATCTTAGCATCAGACCTGGGTTTTACTCTAACCCTACCACTTACGTGTGCTATGTGTCTTAACTTTTCTAAGCCTCAGTTTTTTTAGTAGAAATGAGGATTATAACTTACTGTGAAGATGAAATGAGATTTTTTTTTTTAAAGATTTTTTTATTTATTTATTTGACAGACAGAGATCACAGGCAGGCAGAGAGACAGGCAGAGAGAGGAGGAAGCAGGCTCCCTGCCGAGCAGAGAGCCCGACGCGGGACTCGATCCCAGCATCCCGGGATCACGACCCGAGCCAAAGGCAGAGGCTCCAACCCACTGAGCCACCCAGGCGCCCCGAAATGAGATTTTATTTAAACTTTTAGATCCTGCATTCAACATTTATATGTTAATGGCCAGTAAACACCAAGCATTTCTCTCAGTACTTGAGATGTACCAATGAACAACACAGTCGCGAACTATACTTCATTATGCTCACTATCTAGCACAGTTGTGGGTATCACTTAAGCCCATATTAGTCAAAACTTTAGTTGTAGGTGACATGCAGCCATCATTAACTCATGTGAAAGTGGGGGGCGGGATTATTAGATTATTGTGAAGAAATAAGCAAGGTTGTCCAGTTTATGATCCTGGAAGCTCAGGTTGCCTGGCTGTAAACAGGTGAGGCTGTGCTCAAATTCAGTTTTCCACTGGGTGGTGGGTGAGCTGGATTCGTTTTTCTATAGCCTAAATCCCCATTTCCCATAAAGTTGCTAGGTGTTAGCAGCTGGCCTTCTCAGATTATAGAAAGCTGGCCTTGGGCTCCGAGTGCTAGGCACTTTAGCCTTTAATATTTATTCTCTATACAAGACTGTTTCTATGCTTGCAAGTACTCAGCATTCTTCTGGGGTGCCTGGATGGCTCAGTTGGTTAAATGTCTGACTCTTGATTTCAGCTAAGGTCATAATCTTGGGGTCAGGAGATTGAGCTCCATCCTGGACTCTTGCTCAGTGTGGAGTCTGCTTGTCCTTCTCCCTCCACCCTATCTCCTGCTTGCTTCTCTTTCTGTCTCTCAAATAATTAAATAAAATATTAGGGGGAAAAAAGAAGTCAACATTCTTCTCCTGGAAAATAGATCTTCAGTGTCCAGCACCATGTCTTCTATATATATATTTCCACTGGATAATAAGAGAGAAAGGGGTCACATGCCTCCCCTTATAAAGTACCTTCCAGTTTTCCTAATTAAATATCTTCTCCCAAAGCACATGAAGTTGTAATTTATTAACTTTCACCCGACTTACTACACTTACATTACCCACCCACAGAATGGGCAGGGGTAGAGTCAGCCTCATGCATGGCTGGATGCAGGGTCTCTATATTTTTCCCCTCGTGATTACATTATTTTCTCATAATACTTCTCTCTGTCTCGTAGTTTCATCTTCTAAGGCCCTAGTTGCCTATTTGAGTCTGAAACCATGGTTGTAAGCAACACCAGGCTTTTATCACTAGAATGTTATATCAAAATGTGAGGACAGGGTCCTTTCCCATTATTCTGGTTATAATGAAAAGCTGTGAAAAGACACTGGGTCGAACTTGGGTTATGTGCTCATACCTGGATATAGACTTCTTTAGGTCCTCATTCAACAAGTGCTAAGTGCCTGTCATGTCCAGATGTTGTGCTAGGGCCTGGATATATAAATAAAAATAATTAGGGTTGCTGTCTTCAAGTAACCTATCACCTAGTTAGAAAAGAAATTGTGCCATTCATTGTATATCAACAATATTCTGGGCCGTCTTGTGTTAAAGAATTCTTGGAATAGCTTTATTAGCACCTTTTGATAGAAAACTAAGGTAAGGTTTTGAGTGAATCCATCACTAATGGCTACTTATTGAGTACCTATTATGTGCTAGGCAAGGTTCTTAGCTGTGGGGACCAGAGGTAAACAGAGAGATTAAATAACTTACTTCAGTTATATTTAGTGTTTTTTTTTTTCACATGACCCTTCCTAACACCATGGTTTTTGTTATTATTTAGAACAGACATAATTAATCATGCTATCCAACATCAAAATGCAGTTGCTTTGGAAACACTAGAGCAAATGGCAGAGCTATGACTTGAACCCTGATTTGTTTGGCTCAGCCACACTGTGAGTTCCCTCTATTACCATCTGTCCTCCAGAAGGGCTCTAATAAGAGTCATTCGTATTGTGTACATGCTAACATACTGTGTACTCCTAACATCTTTTGGAACACACCTTTAGGTCAATCATGAAAAAAACAAACAAACCCTATTTTGAGTGAAGATCTGGGTCAAGCTTTTTTCATTATGAATATCAGTTCAAAGTAGCTATTCTTATTATAATATATTATCTTTTTTTTTTTTAAACTAATTCAAGGTCACTTTGAGGCTGAGATAGAAATTCAGTTCCCTGGAATTTCACTTCTAAATCTTGACAACCCCCCCCCCCACAACTTCACCCCTTGCCCAGCTCCATGTAGAGAACCTTGTGCTTAAATATATAACAGTGGGGAGAGGAATAAGTGGAACAATGGGGAGGTTTCTGTTCTCCTTTATCAGAGAAGAGGAGAAGAAGGATGAAAGGCTTAATTAAAAAGATTACAAAGAGATTTTTAAAAAGTGGGTTTTATCATTGGATATGGCAATGAGATAAGAGTAAAGAAGCAATATAGCTATGACCTAACAAAAATCCATTAAGCACAGGTTCAGCACAAAGACACCTTTTCAGAGGATGTGATTATAAGCAGTAGAAACATGTATGTTTATATATATATATATGTATGTATAGGTATATATATATAAATGTCCAGTTGTCTGCTATAAATTTCAAGGACTCAAGCTGTCTAAATCACTTTTTCGGAACACAGGGTGGGTATAAATAAATGAATCAACTATGACACAAGGATTAAACAAGAGTTCCTTGGCAGGTTTATGAAAACATTTAGGTGCCATTTTCTTTTCATCCCATCTTCAATTCAAAAACAGCACAGAACTGCACATGCTAATATGTCATGCTGTGTGCTCTTATATTGGCATTGAGTCTTTTGATACCTTCAGAAAACAAAAATCCCAGAACTCTGTTGTTGCCATGGCAACTGCATTTTAAAAAGGTGAAGTTTCCAGTTTGATAGAGCTGAAAGGCTATTAACGTCAGGTCTCAATGATACTGAAGCCATAGTGTAGGGAGGAGTCAACATAACACAGACGCTTAGCTTGATCCCACCCAGCATTCATTTTGCTGCTGGAATAAGATATAAAAAGCCAATAAAATAAGTTATTAAAATGGTAATTATTCTATAATCTAACATCATCTAACACTAACACCAAAAATATATGGATTGAAATTCTAATCCAGTGACAACCTTGAGGAAGTATTAGAATCAGAACCAAAATCCTTTTCTTAAGAAATTTCATTGCATTAGATCTCATAGTGGTTTTATAAAAAACACAATATGTGTGCTTAATGCTCTCTTCTATTATGTGCTCCAAGCTCCACAAAGACTTTTGGATAAAGCTTGAATATAGAAAGAAAAGGAAGCAGAAAAAGAGAAGTATTCTCTGGTCTGGGGGTAGGGGTGGAGAAGACATTTCAATTGAACACAATGAATTAGTTTGCTAGGGCTGCTATAAAAGCACCATAGACTGGGGGGTTTAAACAACAGAAATTTATTGCCTCACAGTTCTGGAGGCTGGGAAATCCAAGAATCAAAGTGTCAGCAGGATTGGTCCCTTCTGAGGGCTATGACAGAGAATGTGTTTAATGTCTCTCTTGTAGCTTCTAATGGTTTGCTGGCAACATTTGGCATTCCTTGGCTTGTAGGCATATCACCCTGATCTCTTTTGTTCACATGGCACTGTGTGTGTGTATGTGTGTGTGTACTTAGATGTGCATACACAGACCTGTGACCAAATGTCTCCTTTTTACAAGGACACCAGTCATATAGGGTCAGAAATGCTCCAATCCTGGAGTACAAGTCTGAACACTTCTGTCTGAAGAATCTTGATATTGGAATAACCAAAGAAAATATAATACCATCAAGCCCTGGATGGAACAATGTTTTACTCTTCAGAGAACAGAGACAGAGCAAGGTGAACTTTAATAGTGGGTATGGGTCCCCTGTGGCCAGCAGTTCCCTCCCATCAGCCCCATATGACCTGTATACAAGCTCCAGTACACCTACAGAAGGCCCCATCTTCTCCCTGCAGGGGACAGATAGTGTAGTAGTGTGGGCTAGGTGCCACGTGACACACATGCTGAAGCAGAACAAGGAAATACACACTGAGTCTGAAATAGGGAAAGATAGTTTCCCACAGGATGATAAGCTCAGCACAGTCTATGTGGGCTCTTTTTTTTTTTCTATTTAAATTGTGTCCATTTAAAAATAAAAATATAAACTGTTCATAGCTCATCGGCTATTTAGAAAAAAAACAACAGGTGGTGTTCAGACCTCTGATTTATACTATAGCAGATGGTACGTACAAAACCTAATGTAACTTTCAGAGTTAAATTGACCTATTTCAATGGATTATAAAGCATTGTATTATAAGGAAATTTAAAATGAGTCCAAGACTGAACTGTAGATCAGAGTTGGACCCCAGAAGTCCAAGAAGAAGACAGAAGGGACAGCTTGAGCTATGGCACAAGAAGCTTTCTACTGGAGCTGAGACCCAGGACAACTTGCTTTGGGGAGATTCAGAGGCACCACACCATGGAGGCACTTGCAGGAGGTAGAACCCTCTTGATGGGATTAGTGCCCTTATAAGAGAGTGCCCTTGATCTTTCTCTCTGCTCTATGCCATGTAACAATACAAAGATACTTTGCAGATACAAAGCCATTTGCAAACCAGGGAGAAAGCCCGCAGTAGACACTGCATATGCTGGCACCCTGATCTTGAATTTGCAGTCCCCGGAAGTATGAGAAATAAATGTTTGTTGTTTAAGCCACCCAGTCTGTGATCATTTGTTAGAGCAGCCCGAGCTGACTCAGACAACATCTCACTGTCCACCATCAAAATAGCTGTCATTCTCAGCCATCCGGCAGTAAAGCCAGTTTGTTGCATTTAAAATGTGTAGGTTGGAAACTGTTTTCCTGTGGGTGATTAAATACTAAGTGAACTGAGAATAGTTGAAGGTCATATTTCAAAAGCACTCCAAAGCCTCAGAAAACAGCAGCCATGCGCCCACTTGATAACTTTTTTTTTTAAGATTTTATTTATTTGTCAGAGAGAGCGAGAGAGCGAGCACAGGCAGACAGAGTGGCAGGCAGAGGCAGACGGAGAAGCAGGCTCCCCGCCAAGCAAGGAGCCTGATGTGGGACTTGATCCCAAGACGCTGGGATCATGACCTGAGCCAAAGGCAGCAGCTTAACCAACTGAGCCACACAGGCGTCCCCCCACTTGATAACTTTGTTTATGAAAGGAAACATAAAATCCTGGGATAGTAGAGATTTCAGTCATTATATATATATTAGAATTTTGCTGCACAAGGGTGTACACAGTCACCCTTGCAGATACAAGGATACAGCTGCTTCTAGTAGCAGACATTCTTCCATGCGACCTGGTGCTGGCATTGACATCATGCACTACTCCTACCCCTGGTTACAACTAGATCCTTTCTGGTGGCTCTGTGGTGTGTAGGGTCAGGGGGAGAAGGAGGCAAAGAGGCAGCATTGGTTGTAGAACTTCCCACCCAATAGACTATCAGTACATCTTTCTTTATTATGATAAAGATCAGCAGCAGCATGTGTAACTCATCAGTGGTGCTGTTTCCCAAAGTGGGTGATAGAGAACATATTCGCTTTCCTTTTCTGTTACCTAATGTCATTGAAATTTACTTGGTCACAGTAATTTTTTTCCATCAAGAGTTATCAAAATCATACAGAACACACGTAAGGAAATATTGAATAACCAAAAACCATAGTCCACCAATTGCCAAGGCTTTTACTTTGTTTTTGTTGCAATATTGTTTTAGATGTTAATGTACCATGGCCTTATGAAGGTAAATGGCTCCAGGATTTCAGCAGGACAGTTAAAAAACTAAGGGCAAGAAACGGGTTGTTTTCTTGCTAAGATCAGTAACATGGCAAGGATTTGCACTCTCAGTTGTCCTATTTAGTATTGTACTGAAGCCTTAGCTAATGCAATTTTTCCCCATATACCAGTAATGGAAAATTGGAACTTGAAATTAAAACCACAATTCCATTTACATTTGTAGCAAAAAATGAAATATTTAGGTATAAACTTACCAAAATATCCTAAAGAACTATATGAAGAAAATGATAAAACTGATAAATTAATATTTAAATAAATGAAGATGTATTCCATGTGCACCGATAGGAAGACTCAGTATTGTCTCAATATCAGTTCTTCTCTGCCTGGTCTATAGACTCAATGTAAACCCAATTAAAATCTCAGCATGTAACTTGGATATCAATAAACTGATTCTAACATTTTTGCAGAAAGGCAAAAGAATTAAAATAGCCAGTGTAGTATTGAAGGAGAAAAACTAAGTTGGTATGGACCTCCATGACTTAAAGACTTACTATAAAGGTACATAATCCAGGGGTGCCTGGGTGGCTCTGTGGGTTAAGCCTCTGCCTTCAGCTCAGGTCATGCTCTCAGGGTCCTGGGATCGAGCCCCGCGTCGGGCTCTCTACTTGGCGAGGAGCCTGCTTCCCATCTCTCTCTGCCTACTTGTGATCTCTCTTTCTGTCAAATAAATAAATAAAAATCTTTAAAAAAAACTACATAATACAGACTGTGTGGTATTCATAAAAAAATAGACTAATAGATAAGTGGACAGAATAGAGAGCTCAGACATCGACACAAATACAGTCAAATGATCTTTAAGAAGATCATTTAAGAAGAGGGCAAAGGCAATTTCTAGAAAGAAAAGATAGCCTTTTAAACAAATGATTCTGGGACAACTGGACATGCACATTAAAAAAAAAGATGAATGTAGGCACAGACTTCACATCTTTTGAAAAAAGTAACTCAAAATGGATAATATAATACCAAATAAAGGGAAAAACTGTAAAACTCCTCCAAGATAACATAGAAAAAAAAATAGGTGACCTTCGGTTTGGCGATAACTTTATAGATTCAACACCAAAAATATGATCCATGAAAGAAAAATTAAGGAGTTAGACTTCATTCAAATTAAGGACTGCAAAAATGAATGAAAAGAGAAGCCACAGACTAGGCAAAACATATTTAGTAAAGGACAGATACCTAAAATATACAAAGAACTCTTGAGATTCAACAATAAGAAAATAGCCCAACTGAAAAATAGAACAAAAGTTCTGAACAGGTGTCTCACCAAAGAAGATATACAGGTGACAAATGAGGGTATGAAAAGATACTCAAGATCATACGTCATGAGGAAATTGCAAATTAGAACAAGATACCATTACAAGCCTAATAGAATCAACAAAATTCAAAGCACTGATAACGCTAAATACTGGTCAGAATGTGAGGCTAAAACAACTCTCATTCATTTCCGGTGGGAGCATAGTATGGTACAATCACTTTGGAAGATAGTTTGGCTGTTTCTTACAAAACTAAATATACTCTTACCATGTGATCCAGCAATTATGTTCTTCTGGTATTTACTCAGAGGAGTTGAAAATCATGCCCACACAAAAACCTGCCTGTGGATGTTTAGCAACTTTATTCATAATTGCTCAAATTTGGAAGCAACCACGGTTTTCTTCAGTAGATGAATGGATAAATAAACTGTGATACATTCAAAAATTGGATATTATTCAGCACTAAAAAGAAATTATCAAGCCTTGAAAAGACATAGAAGCATCTTAATGTATATTACTGACTGAAAGAAGCCAATCTGAAACCATATGATATTCTGCAAATGGCAAAAGTATGGAAACAGTAAAAAGATCAGTGGTTGCCAGGGTTTGGCAAGGGATAGGGTGAGAGATGGATGGGTTGGTGATGGATGAATAAGTGGAATCCAGGGCAATGAAACTGTACTGTATGATACCACAGTGGTGGAAGCGCAGAGTTACAAATTTGTCAAAACCCACAAAATAAAAAACACAAAGACTGAACTGTAAACTATGAACTTTAGTTAATAACAATGTATCAATATTGGCTAAGAGTTGTAACAAATGGACCATATGGATGCAAGATGTTAACAGGGAAAACTCAGGGGTGGAAGGAGAGTAAGCAGTTACATGGGAACTCTTTTACTTTCACTCAAGTTTTCTGCAAATCTAGAACCACTAAGAAAACTCTGTTGTTACTGTTTTTATTATATTGTTAGTCACCATACAGTACTTCATTTGTTTTTGATATAGTGTTCCATGATTCATTGTTTTCATATAACACCCAGTGCACCATGCAACACATGCCCTCTTCAATACTCATCACCGGGATCACCCATTCCCCCCACCCACCTCCCCTCTAAAACCCTCAGTTTGTTTCCTGGAGTCCATAGTCTCTCATGGTTTGTCTCCCCCTCGGATAACCCCCTTCATTTTTCCCTTCCTTCTCCTAATGTCTCCCAAGCTATTCCTTATGTTCCACAAATAAGTCAGGCAGAGAAAGTCAATTATCATATGGCTTCACTTATTTGTGGAACATAAGTCTATTACTTTTTTTTAAATCCAAAGGCAAAAACACAGGGACCAGTAGATACATTCTGCTTGTAGATAAGGAGACCAAATTTTCCCTAGCCCACAGCACTGAATAGTTCTTTGTAACATTATATAAGAGGAACCTTGATGAGAAACACTGATTTTAAATATAAAGCTCTCATTCTTCAAGAAAAAGAGCTTATTTATTCATATTCTCAAAACATGCTTAATATTTAAGAGGATACACTCTAATGAAATAAACCAAAAGAAAATAATATTCATGATCAAATAATTTCCAGGTGAAAAATTAGGAAAAAAATTTTAATTACAAAACTGGTACTTGAGTCTTGACCCTTGCTTTGGTTGGGAAAATTATGCTCAAGCTGTAGGTGCTTGAATACTCAAACTTCAGTACTCATTTGTTTGCCAGTACTTGAGTACTAAGGAACTTCAGTACTCATTTGGTTGCCACTTTTAAAGTTTGCACAAATATTAATATGAAATGCAACAACTATAGTCTTGTGAATGGTTGGTTTAAAGTGAGTGGGAATAGTCTGTTTCCTATCAAATGCTCATAATGACACCAAGGATTCCTAAGGGAGGTATTAACACTGATTTACAAATCTATTTGACACTGCCTAGTAGAAAAATAAATCAAAAGGTAACAGAAGTGTACTGCTGAAGAGATCACCCATCTAATGGCCCAATCAGGTCCCACTTCTTTTAAGATTCCTTCAGAATCTTCCTCACAGTGCCAGCCATCTTGTCGCAGTCTGAAAAGCATGTATTAAGTTAAGAAGCTGGAAACTTGACAGCTCCATGAGCTGTATTTTATCTTAAAGTTATCTGTATGTATATACACACACACATACACACACACAGAAAAAATTGATGGAACAGAACAAAAACTGGGTAGACGGAGGCAGAAGAAAAGGAAGAATAAGCAGTTAATCAGAACCACCTATTAAAATGAAAGCAATCATTTCATATGCTACATTAGATACTTATTTATTAAGCTGACCCTCATTTCAATTTTGAATAAAGTAGGCAATTCATGGATTGAAGATAGAATATAGTCTTATGATATACACATGAACTACTTTCACTTGCACAATATTTAATTGGCTTTTTTTTCCTTTCCAGTGTAAGCATTAGCAATATTAGTGACACCTATGTTGTATATTTAATGTTTTCATGCTCTGATTTTGAGGGTTTTTTTTCTGTTAGAAAAACTGATTCATCTCTGTAGGTATCACTACATACCTGCTTCATTCTCAACATGTTATAGGCTGGAAAAAAAAATTACTGTGCTGTCCCCAATTTTTTTTTTTAATCTTAATACCATGCCTTGAATTTGTGCTCAGGTGGAGCACAGGTGTCCCAAGAGCTATGGTTTTGCAAAACTCATTCATATTGTCCTCAGTTCCTTCCAGGTAGGTGGAATCTGTCTTGGTTCTGACTCACTCGTGGAAGTAGGTATGGAGAAGAGGTGAAAGGTGATGGCAGCATGACTCAAGGCTGCTCACATTTCTATCCTATATTCTATTGTTTTCTTTCATTAATTGGTTGAGAGTTGAAGGGTAGAAACATATATTTCTCTTTTCCTTTTATCACACTTCACTCTTCCTGGCTTAGAGTTTTGTAAATACTGACTACTTAAGTAGAACCAAACTGGGGGTTAGGGGAGGTACTGCTTTCGATTTTAAAGGAATATCAATGACATATGCATTCCAAGTGAACTTCTTGGCGTATTTCACATTTCTCCCTTCCCTTGAGTTTGACATACATTTTATGTAGAGAAAGGCTTGTGCACATACTAATTAAATAATTACCTCAATTGTCAGATGCTTCTAGGAACAAGGTGCATAATTGGCTTTTCATGATATTATGAATATTTTTATATTGACTATTTTTATGAATTATAACAATGAGTCATTTTAGAGATTCTCAGTCACATATTTATGGGACTGTGGAGTCCTCACTGCCAGAGCTCTAGGGCTGGCTGCCGTAGAACAATAGCCTTACCTGTGGCTCATGTAGGCTGTCTGCCTGGGGCAGGGTCTTTTGGTGTTCCCGAGGAACTTGTATCAGTAACTGCCCCAAGACCACCAGCCTCGCTGTTCCACACCAATGGGCAGTGCCTGTCCAGGAGGAACATCATAGTCTGGTCAGCTGCCTTAGTGCAGAGAGTGTCACTGCTGGAGGGGACAGGGGCCTGTGGAGGTGTGGGAGGGTAGGATAGGAAGACAGGGCTTCCTGGAAGGCACTGGACTCTCCATCTTCTCAGTATTTAATGTTTCTGTTATGGCTTATGCACCCTTTACAAGTGTCCCTGAAAACTGAATAGTAACTGCTCTAAAATTGCATGCACTTTGTGGTGCTTATGGATTCATCATTGTTTTTGAAATATTTAATATGAAAGGTTCAGTCTGACTGAAAATGTATTCACATGCTAACAGGAAATACTATAATTACATCAATCAAAATTTTAAGGTAAGAATATTAAATTTCTTAAATATAATGTTAACCATAGTAAAGTTTAAGAGTTGTGAAAAATGATTTAGAATTTTTATTGCCTATTTATACAGATGTTTGGCATTGATGGTGACTACCAAGCATTTGAAAAGATCTTCATTTTGTGTTGTTCCTGGGAAATGTTTGCAGATAGAAATTCAAGTTTCTCATGAAAATTTATGAAAAGAGTTTTTTGGAATTGTATAAATTTAATATTTAATATACTCCCTTACTCTGTGATTTCATTGATAATTATAAAACATAAAGAACTTATAAAATGTTTTGCTAAGTCTCATACTTCTCCACGTTCCCTCATTGTCCCATACAAATGATTTTTTTTGTGTGTACCAAGCTATGATAAAAGTTAGAAAGCACCTTTTTTTAGATTTTATTTATTTGAGAGAGCCAGGGGAGGGGCAGAGGGAGAGGGAGAAGAAAACTCCCCACTGAGCATGGAGCCCAATGTGGAACTGGATCCCAGGACCCTGGGATCATGACCAAAGCTGAAGGCAGACGCTTAACAGACCCAGCCACCCAGGTGTCCTGGAAATCACTTCTTTAAAAGCTCAGAATGGACAGTCAGGGGAGACAAGATCGCGGGGAACTAGGAGGATGCTCTGGTTCAACCTGTCCCCCAAAGTGAGCTGATTACCTACCAAGGAACTCCGATCACTCATGAAATCAGCCTGAGATCAAAATTCTACTCGTCAGGATCTCTACGGGGGCAGAAGACGCCAGTGGGCAGGTAAAGCTGAGCGGGAACACCGGACTGGTATCGGAAGATAAACAAAAGAGGGAGGGAGCCACCAGAGGAGACGCATTGGGAAGTAATACCCCAATACGAGAGTCCCCTAAGACTGGGGACCAGCATTAACTTGAAGTCCGATAAAAAGCACTCAAAAAGAGAAAAGATCATAGGGTTAAATTGTGGGAATTGGAACTGTTAGGGACAGGGGATTAAGTCCCCCACGGAGGCCAGCCGCGGCTGGCGCTGAGCCAGAGAGAGTACAGCAGAGAAACCAGGTCCTGGTCGCTGAGCTGCGAGGAGACCTCCTAGGGGCGTTTGGCGTGTGGCAGGGGCTGGGACCCTCCCGGAGCAGAAACAGACTTTTGCAGTCCCCACGAGTGTGCCGCGCCGCGCTAGCGGAGCCTGAGACGCGCTCCACCC
>PISX010021855.1:0-32801 GCA_004024625.1 Mellivora capensis
GCAACATGGGGGACTAGGGGGGCAGAAAAAGAAGAAAAGAAACAAGATGGGATTGGGAGGGAGACAAACCATAAGTGACTCTTAATCTCACAAAACAAACTGAGGGTTGCTGGGGGGAAGGGGTCGGGAAAGGTGGGTGGGGTAATGGACATTGGGGAGGGTATGTGCTATGGTTAGTGCTGTGAAGTGTGTAAACCTGACGATTCACAGACATGTACCCCTGGGGATAAATATTTGTTTATAAAAAAAATAAAAACAAACAAACAAACAAACAAACAAAAAAACCCCACCACAATTAAAAAAAGAAGCATACAGGATGCAAATAGCATGCAGGATATGATTCCATTTTTGTTAAATGATATGGATGTACGTGTGTAAAATGACTTATATAAGGATGGCTAACAAAATGTTAAAAGACTATCTTAAGGTGATGGGAATTCGAACAACTTTCACATTTTGTGTATTTATGTGCAATATATTCTTTCTTTTTTGTAATAAATTTTTTTCAATGCACATGTATTTTTTTTTATTAAAACTTTTTAAAAAGATTTTTATTTATTTATTTGACAGAGAGAGATCACAGTAGACAGAGAGGCAGGCAGAGAGAAAGAGAGAAGCAGGCTCCCTGCTGTGCAGAGAGCCCGATGCAGGACTCGATCCCAGGACCCTGAGATCATGACCTGAGCCGAAGGCAGCAGGTTAACCCACTGAGCCACCCAGACGCCCTTTTTTTTTTTTTTTAACTTTTTTTCCCCACATGTATTATTTTTATGAAAATACCAGAAAGCATTCTTTTTTAGTGTTAAAAGGCAAGAAAAACTCACTTGGGGGCAATTACAAGAAAATTTTTTTTACTAACATGTAATGTATTATTCATTTCAGGGGTACAGGTCTGTGATTCATCAGTCTTACACAACTCACAGCTCTCACCATAGCACATGCCCTCCCCAGTGTCCATCACCCAGCCACCCCATCCCTCCCACCCCTCAGTTTGTTTCCTGAGATGAAGAGTCTTTTATGGTTGTCTCCCTCTGTTTTTGCCTATTACAAGAAAATTTTGGATTAAGTTTTTCTGCATCATCTACTTTTTTCCTATAGCCCTAAGTTTATTACTTTAAACATCTTATGTGTTTTGACCCTTAATGTTCCCAGAGGTGCTGAGCCCATGTAAAAAATTCAAGCCAACTCTCTGGGTTGGAACGAATTAGGGTGTCTGATTTTCTGGAGAATTCTGTTTGATATAGGAGTTTCAGCAGTTACTTCCTGCAATCCTAGAGCTCTCAGAAGAAACCCCTTTCGGGATGACTTCAAAGTTCTCCTTAGAGGACCTTGTCCCTTTGACCTCCATGTCCTTTGACTGCCCTGGAAGCACTTCATCCTGACCCCAAAAGGTATATAAGATATATAATGTCCTGGATCCTCCCCTTTCACCATACATAAGACCATTTTTTCTCTCCGCTGCCTGGAGGTAAATTCTGAGAATTACTGAGGTGGGTCTGCGGAATCCCTTGGAGTCAGGTGGAAACAGGGAAAGGCCCACAGGGAAAGGAAAGGAATCAAAGATATCCCCAACAATCCAGGGAGGCCCAGCTTGGTACTGTGAGTGCCCAGGCCAGTGCTGACTACGTCAGCTTTAGAAGGGTTGGTCAGGTGTTAAGAAGGTAGAATAAGGCTCCCAGAAGGAGTTCTCAACTAACAGCGGCTGGGTTGGTGGGCAAAGGTCAGCTTCCTCACCCCCTGCAGTGGGGAACTGTGAGGTAGGTTCTGCACCACTCCCCAGTGCTCTCTGGAGGGTCTGAGCCTCAGTCCCCTGTGCTGGTAACTTGCTTCATAATGCATGCTCTAGAAGCTTCCCCTCTATTTCACTTCACTGTCCCCGGTGTTTTCTGGAATCCCTTCCTAAGTAAACTACTTGCTCTCGAATCTTGTCAGTTCTAGTCCAACTAGAATGGTTGTCATGTGTTTCCCCCACCATTCCCACTGCCCCGAGATCCTAGCCCCCTTGGTTCTGCGTATCCAAATGGCCACAGCCCCCAGCCACACTTTGAGCAAAGTCTACTCAGCTGGCAGCTAGTCAGACACAGTATACTCTTTTCATTGTGCAGTGGGCTGGAGTAGAAAGGGTTGGAACCCCACACACATGCCTGGCTGGAGAATCCTGACTCAGTTACTTACTAGCTATGAGCCCCTGGGCACATCACCCTACTTCTCCGAGCTTGTTTACTCTCCTGTGAAATACTAATAAGAATCCTTGCCTCCTTGGATTGTCCTCTGGGTCTAGTGAGCTAAATGTCTCAAGAACAAGGATACTGCCTAATAAAGAAGATACTTCTGAAAAGATAGGTATTTTTATCGCATCACGAAGAAATTCATTATTGACTTTCTATGTGTCTCCATCTTGTTTCTCAAACAAAACCATAGCTTCTCTGCCTCATTCAACTTATTCGTCACACTGTCTTGCACGTGAAAGGCACTAAATTATTGCTTGTTGTCAGTGTTCTAGAGCTTTAAGTAGAGAATGCACTCTTTCAAGATTCGATTATGGATTATTTGCAGTCGTGAGGCATTCTCAAGGAATTCTTAGGAGGGCATTGCTTTTTGTGGCCCCAGTTTTCTCATACGCAAAGCAAATATTCGGGTCTACAATTCTAGATGCACTGAGGTCCTTGTAGCATGATGTGTGAAATCTGTGTGTTCCTTGAAGGCCAAGTACTGTAGATTATTCTTCTTTCTGACTCGTCACCACTTAACACAGTGGTCACAGATTAAGTGCTTTCCCAGTGCAAGCAGAGTCGACTCCCGTCACCTCACTGATCCTGTATCCTCCCGGCCTTCCCTCTTACCAC
This sequence comes from Mellivora capensis, assembly GCA_004024625.1. Classification (NCBI taxonomy): domain Eukaryota; kingdom Metazoa; phylum Chordata; class Mammalia; order Carnivora; family Mustelidae; genus Mellivora; species Mellivora capensis. The sequence continues at coordinate 2,847 of PISX010021855.1, forward strand.
TCACTTGTCCCTCATTCTATCCCAGCCAGACTGTCTTTTCTTTGTACCCCTAGAATTTTCCAGGCTTGATCTGCCTCGAGGCCTTTGCACTTGCTGTCATGTCACTTGCTTCTCTGCTCAAGTGTCTCCTCCCCCAATTCTCTCTATCCCAAGACCCTCCTCTTTTTCCTTGAAATTGCTCTCTGAAATTGTGTTATCATTTTGTATTTATTTCCTTCTATTGTTCGCATTTTATTTGCATTTTTTGTTTGTTTTCCCCACCCCTCCTTCTAGTCCTCAAATATAAATGTCTGTTTTGGATTCTTTTATATCCCTGTCGCTAAAATAGTACTTAAAACAACCTAGTTTCCTAAATGAACGATTGTGAAACGAATGAACGACTAAATGCTCCCACACATTACAGAGTAGTTTTTAGATGGGCTAAAATCTGTGGCCATCATATCAGGTTCTAATGAACTTCAGGTAAGTGTCCTAAGTGAATCTATTGTCAAAGGTCTAAGTAAATATGCAGTGGGAAGAAACAAGAAATAACTTATTTCTTTTTATTATAGAAAATTTCAAACATAAACATAAGTAGATGTAGATAAGACTAGCATAATGGATCTTCTCGTACACTGTAGTGGACAGACCCTAGTGTGGCCCCCTCGTCCTGGTGTCCATACCCCGTATAATCCTCTCCTCCGAGTGTGTGACTTGCTTCTAACCAACAGAGTATGTCAGTTTGATGTCATCCTTGTGTGATTACTTATGTAAGTTTCCATCTTGCTAACAAACTTACTCTGGGGACTCTCCATGCTGGCTTGATGACGTCAGTGGCCATGTTGGGAAAGGGCACATGACAATGAACTCCAGGTGCACTCTAGGAGCTGAGAGCAGTCTCCAGTGGACAGCCAAAAAAAAAAAAAAAAAAAAAAAAAAAAAGCCAGGGTCTTCCCTCCTATAGCTGCAAGGAAATGAAATCTGCCAGTGACCTGAGTGAGGAAGCTGACACTTTCCCAGTTGATCCCCCAGACAAAACACAGCCTTGCCAACATCTTGATGGTAGGTTAAGACCCGAAGCAGAGGACCCTAGGTCCCTGGACAACTGACCCATAAAAAGTGTGAGATATTAAACTGTTATTGTTTTGAGCCTCTTAATTTGTGATAATTTGCAGCAATACATTACTAATTCACATATATCACCCAATGTAAACAATTTTCCATAGTGTGTCAGTATTGTTTCATCAATATGTCATGGTTTTGGAGATGGATGGGCTGGAGTATTTTAAAGCACTTGCAAATACTTGTGTCTCTAACAGAGAAGGACTTTTTAAAAGTATAACAGTGATACCAGAAAAACTAAGACTTCACTGAGAACCAAAATAGAAGTCTTTTCAAAGCCAGGAAGTTGATGGAGCTAGTATATTAATTGGACACAGGGAGAAAAGGTATGTTCTATAAATTGAGTAAGAATAACATCCTCTTGATCCTATGAGCTAAAGAACAGGTAAGCATATGAGACCTTTCACTTGAAATGTCTAAGCTTTGCCAGTTGTTGTTGTTGTTGTTGTCATTTTTAAATAGTGCAGTCACAAAGTACCTAATTGTTCCTATCATATGCTCATAGTTCATACAAAACCTAAAATCACTGAATCCCAATTCTGATTGTAGGTTTAAGATCCGACCCATACCCCTAACCTGCTCTGGAATGGACCCTTGTGAATTCCACTTTTTTTTTTTTATAACTCCTTATGATTTCATGTCCCACTATAATTGCCATCCTTACCACTTTTCCCTTACTGCAGGAAGCTCTTTCCAACTGACCCCAGTTCTTTTCTACCTTTGACAAGGCTCACCGAGGCAGCGCTTTCTAAAGGAAATTCTCAGGGCTCTGGGTTCAATCTTATCTCCACCACCGGGGCACTCTGAGATCTCTGGCAAGTAGAGCGTTCTCTAAACTGCACACAGTAGTGCCTCGCAGGGTTGCAGCGAAGATCAGGTAAAGAACGTGTGTAACGTGTAAAATACCCAGCACCGGGAAGGCGCAGCCGCCCCCCACCATTCCCTTTGTTAGTTCGCATCTCCAGTCTCGGAGCACTAGAACGCCCGGCACCGCGCCTCTCCCGCTTTCGTCGCGGGGGATGCAGGGATTTGTAGTTTTTTGGTCCCCAAGTAGTATTTCCTCTCCGAGCCAGTGGGCGAGAGGAAGAACTACACATCCCAGTGGGCGGCTAAAGGAAAGTGGGGCTCGGAAAACCGAGCGTCCTCGCGCGGCCGCCTTTGCTTTCCGCTGCCCACTGGTTGTTCCCACCACGCGAGGGCTCCGGCCCCGCGGCAAAGCCAGGGAGGGCGCGAGCGCACCGGCGGACCGGCCGGGACGGTGGGGCGGGGCGGGCAGGGGAGGCGCGGGCTCTAGAGGAGATCGATCGGTCCCTCCGCTGCCCTGGGCGCTCGCAGGGGAAAAGGGAGCAATAAAGCGAGCAAATCGCGAGCGCCCGTGTCGGAGAAGTGAGAAGGGGCTGGGGAGGCAGCAATCTCCGCGGAGCCTGGCCGCCACGGGCTTGTCCTCCGGGACGGAGGCAGGGACCCGGGGCCGGAGGGGACCCAGACCGCTCCGCTCTCCCCGCGGGAAACCTAGGAGCCGTTCGGGCCCCTAGACCCCGGCCCGCAGCCCTCCTCCCGGACTCAGGCCTGCCTCGCACCCCCTCTCCCCATCCCGTCGCCTGGCACGCCCGCCCACTCCCCGGCAGCAGTAGAGCTCCCCGCAAGTCGACCACGCGCCCCGCTGGGGGGAGGAAGAGGACAAGCCGGGGCAGCTCCGGAGGGTCACCTCTCCGCGCGGGTTCCTCAGGTCCCCGGGAGTGGCAAGAAGGGCTTTGCGTGTAGCAGCGTGAATGTGTGTGTGTGTGTGTGTGCGCGCGCGCCGAAGCGGCGGCGGCGTCCGGGAATAAACCGGAGAAGCCGGGAGGCGGCCCGAGTCTGCGGGCGAGTGCGCGCCCCGGCCGGCGGGCGCCGACCCGAGCCGTCCGCGAGCGATGCCAGCGGGGAGCCCAGCGCCTTCCCCCGGGTAGTGGAGGGGACCGCTCCGGGCCCGCCCGAGGGGCCTGGGGCGGGGACCCCGCGGGGCCGGTGCAGGGCTTCGCGGGCGAGAAGGAGGAGCGGGAGGAGGAGCCGGGCTGGCTCGGCGAGGGCCACCGCCCACCCGGCTGGGAGGAGGCGGACCCGCTCCGAGCGCCGCGCGCGCGCCGGGGCTGAGCCTTGCAAACAAGTGTCTGTGGCGCTCGCCCCGCGGCCCCGAGACGCGCTCCGCCGCCCCCTCCCCCGCCCCCGCCCCCGCGGCCCTCCTCGCGCCCCGCCCGGCCCCTATGGGGCAGGAGGGAGCCAGGGAGCCGCTGGCAGTGCAGCCCACCAGCCGCCGCCGCGACCCTCGGCCCGGGCGGCCCCGGCAGCCCCGCGCGGGGGCCGCGGTCTGGACTCGGCTGCCGGGCGCGCCGGCGCGGGGTCGCCGCGCGAGCAGCGCCCGGGCTGTCGCCGAGCCCGCTCCTGACAGAAGAACGTGCTCGGTTTCCCCACCCACCCCTGGGAGGGGTTGCCGGTGCCGCGAGCGGCCTCCCAGTTTCCATCGCTCTCTCCTGGGGAGGATCCGCCGCCGGGAGGAAGGATTGGAATAAACCTGGCCGCGGCGCCGAAGTGGCTCCCGAGGAAGCCGGCGCCGGGGCCGCCGCCTCGTGTCCCCTCGGGGCGCAGCGCTCGGGGGTCGACGGGCCGGAGCCGAGGCGCGGCCGGCGGGCCGGGGGCGGCGAGGCCGAGCGAGCGGCGGTGCGAGGGGGCGGGCGCGCGGCGAGCCGGGGACCGGCCGGGCGGCCCCTCGCGCCCCGCGGGGCCCCGGAGCCCCGGTACGCGGGCTGGAAGCGACTGAGGACCGCCGCCGCGGGCTGCAGGCGAGCACCGTCCCTCCCGGAGGGGGACCGGGCTATGACAGCTGGGCTCCCGCAAGGGTTAACCTGGGTGTCCTCGGCAAAGTTGTCGCCGAGCCGGGAGCCGGCGTAGGGGCCGCGGCGCCGCGGCTCGGGGGGCGGCCGGGCGGCCGGCGGCGGTCGTGGCTCGGCGGGGCCCGCGCGGCCGGGGGGCTTCTGGGGGCGTGCGCCCCCCGCCGGCTGCCCTCGTGGATGCCTCCCGGCGGCGGCGGGCCCATGAAAGACTGCGAGTACAGTCAGATCAGCACCCACAGCTCCTCCCCCATGGAGTCGCCCCACAAGAAGAAGAAAATCGCGGCCCGGAGGAAATGGGAGGTTTTCCCGGGAAGAAACAAGTTCTTCTGCAACGGCAGGATCATGATGGCCCGGCAGACGGGCGTCTTCTACCTGACGCTCGTCCTCATCCTGGTCACTAGCGGACTCTTCTTCGCCTTCGAGTAAGTGGCCGCGGAAGCTCCGCGACGCCCTGCTCCCCTCGCCTCCCCCGACCCCTTCCCCTCCTTCCGCTACTTTCGTTTTCTAGAAGCCTTATTTGCTGTACATTGTTATATAATGCAAACCCACTTCTCCCTCTTTTTCTTTGGGAGGTCCGTTTGCTCTTTGATCCCCAGAGATCGGGCAGCCCTGGGTCGGGCTCTGGGAGTGGAGAGGGGAGACGGCACGCTTGGAAGGTGTGCCGGCCCCATTGCTCCCAAGGGTTGGGTGGCATCTTGCAGGTGACTGATTCTTGGTGCTGTCTCTACTGAGTTTGGAGACTACCAAGCCAGCCCAGATGTAGCCTTGTGTGCGAAGGGAGGTTGAGGCTGATTCCTCAGGCAGTCAGGGTGAATGCAATGACTTCTCTCCTTGCTCACCAGCATAGGGCATCTTGTTAATCTCATTTACTAAGTCTTCTAGGTGCCTTCGCTAAAGAGTGAAGAATCTTGGTTATTTCAGGGTTCCAAGTGTAGGCCACCCGATGGAGCCTGGAAGGATATTTTCATTTTTCGTTCTCCTTAGATGGTCACTCTTGATCAACAATTTCTGGTTTACCATGAGCTTTCCAAACTCTTTCCTTTTTAAAAAAAGGTTTCAGTAAAAAATGTTGAAAATACACATTTTCTTCTCCCCCTCCCCCAGTGTTGGGGAACAGGTGAGAGGAGACTTTCTCAGTGTTCAGGAAAAGTATGACACTGCATGGCAACTTACGTTTCCGGAAACAGTACTTTGGGACTTTAGGGCTTTTATTTGAAAAAAAAAAAAAAAAACGCATGCAAGTCTTCGCCGTTTTCAGGAAAATCAAGTTGGCCAGTAGCTACTGTCCTCCTGCCAACTAATGAAAGATCTTCTTATTTATTAATAGGTTAGATAAAGTCCTTTAACCACATTCCAGAATCAATTTCAATTGCTTTTATTAGGTCCAACATTTGCAATGCAGCTTCTTATGTCCAATCAAAGTTGTAGCTACTCTCCCACTACACCTCCCCACCTCCAAAATACATTTATTGGGGGTTCTTTGCATGTCCCATATCCTGCTTATTATGGGGCATGGTACCCATTCAGTCTCCATCTTCTGTTGCATAGGGTTAGTTAAACCATCGTGTTTATTTACTTTTGTCTGTGATAAGTCTTAATAGGCTCTTATTTTGCACCCGGGGTTTGGTATTCCAAGTGCCATGTCAATCAGAAATGAATGATCTCTTGACAACGTAATACCTTTCTTGTAAAGCCCTCTGACTCTGAGGGGAAACATTCTGTGTCTGAACATTGTGCTGTGATGAACAGTTTTAGCAGGATTGAGTTAGACCAGGTGAGGAGAGAGATCTCAGAGGTAAGCCACACAGGGCCCCCAGGCCTCACACACAACCCCTTCCTTTCTGACTAGGTACATTTCCCAGGTCTCTTCCAGAAATTTAACTTTGGGGCACATTTGCAACTAAGGTGGAGCCTGTTGGGGGCCTTGGGGATGGGAGGGAGAGGGTGTGAAAAGACTTTGTCAATGGCAGGAGAAATCCTCTTTTCCTCCTTTGTTGCTTCCCTTGTCCCCTTCCAGAGGCAGCCACTTGTCCTTACAGACCGGGATCTGAGTCATAATAGATTCAGGCCCTGGGGTGATGATGCCATGTGATTGAACACAAATGCCATGCTTCTAATGGTGGCTTTTATTACAGGTGGCCTTCTAGATAGAAAGGCTTCACTATGTTCCTAATGTTAAAAAAGTTTTGAACTGATCTGTGTTGGCACTTTTACTCTCTTTAGCAATTTTAAGAGTGGGGGGGAAATGGATTAGTTTTGTGAGCTTCAGCCACAGGTGTGTTTCATGCAGGATGATGAATGTTTCATTTTCTGTGCACACCCAGATCCCCACTGGATGGTTAGAGATACCTTCTAGTTGTACTTTTATTTTCTTTATTCAAATACTGCTTCGAAGCAAACCATCATAAATTCATTTGCGCCTCTTAAGCTCTGTGTGTGTTTCTTCCAAGAGTTCCCCAAAGTCCTCACTGGTGGGTTGTTAGGGATCCTTCTCTGCATCGGGATTGTGCTAACGAATGGCTGTAGGGATAAACACGTGTGCTGGGATTTTATTAGCTACTATTGGTAGCTTCATTTTTAGATAAGCTCTTTGTGTATGTGTGTTTGGTCTCCGTGAGTGTTGCTTCAATTAGGCAATTTGAAATTTCAAGAAAATAGGCCAGTCCTGGCCTGATGCCTCAGTTGGGAAAAATCACAGGGCTGTTCAAACTATAGAATATAATGGTTTGGCTAAGAATATTGCCACTGTGTTGCTTTTAAGTTCTTTATCATTGCTAATGACAAAGTGAAATTAAATGACTTCGGCCAAATTAATCTGATAGACTCAGAGAAGCAATTAGTTCAATTAGAAGCATGCATAGGGTATGAAATGCCAGCAGCCTAAAAGAGATCAAGAGAAAATGCCAGTTTTGTCTGCTCACCGTCTGCCTTCCTTCTGCCCTTTCTTTACTTATTTATTGAGCACATACTATGTGTTTGCCTACTTGGATTAATTTCATGTCTAGATAATTTTAATATTAGTAGAATTTGTGTTCAAATATTAGAGTCCATGTTTCCCCATACAGTTAACAAAAGGCAAGTACAGCATTTGAAAGGAAGTCACAGGGCTTAGCCTTGGACCTACTTTTCCTGCAACTCTTCGCCTGCTCTTCCTCTCAGTCCCAACCTTGAACAGAGGACAAGGAAGTTTGTGCAAGAGCAGAACTTATTAGAGCAGAGCAACAGGTGTTGATTCTGCCTCCGACCCTGGGCAAACGGCAGGGCGGGAATGACTATTCCCCCATTGCAGGTGAAGTGACAGGCATAGAGAAATAACCAAGGGTCACACACTAACTAGTGGCAGGGCTTCTGACTGCAAAGCCAGTGCCCTTTCTGCCCCACAGTGCTGCCCTCCCTCCAATCATAGAATGGTGCTTAAAGGTATAGACTTTGGAAGGAAAGATTCCCAAGAGTCTAACTGGAAGTATGACCCTGGGCAAATAATTTGACTTTTCTAAGCCTCGGTTTCCCAGTCTGTTAAATGGGATTAATAATATCTGCCTTAAAGTGTTACAAAGATTGGATTAAAAAGTATAGTTAGTGCCGTGTCTCATACATAGTCAATACTCAATAAATAGCACATATCATTAGCACAAACCTTAGAAGTAGCCTCCCCAGGACTCCCTTTTCTGAGAGCCTTTGAAGGAGGGAGTAAGTGGATTAATTGTATAACAGTGATAGCACATTGGGCTGGAAAAAAAAATGCGGAACTATGTAGTTTGCAGTTGAAATAAAGACCTTTGTATAAGTCTGAGACGTGGCTTCACTCTTGCCCCTTCGGAGTGGGAGTCCTGTCGAGAGGTCTGGGACCTCTGCCTCTCCTTGTCCAGACCTGAGTGGGAGCACTGAGAAGGCCTCCAAGAAGCAGGGGCTGGGTTTCATTTCCATTTTCAGACCTACCATCTTAGCACCATGAAGACAGGAAAAAAAGCTACTGGAAGCTACACGATGCAACTCCGCTCATTTGCAAGTAGGGCTGGGCTGTGTATTTTGGGGCACCTTGTGTTCAGCATATGTACTGATATGTACTGATAGAGAGTGCTAGCATTTCGTTAGCCATATTCGAGATGGAAGGAAGCTGCTCACACGGCTGTCCACACTTGTCCCCACTCCTTGCAGTTACTGAGGGCCTGGTTCATCTGAGCCTCACAGCAATGTCCTCATTCTCACATCCCCAGAAGCACAATTTGAGAAGATCAATGAGCTTGATCAATTTCTGTGTCTCTTCTTCTCTGTCATACACATACTTACAGCCTATCCTTGTTTCGGTTTGAAATTTTGAAAAGAAAAAGTCTTTGGTCTCATCTTGGTCATAGTCTCCGATTCCAAGAAGGAGATGAACTAGGAGGCCAGGAGCCTCTGTGAGGTGAGGGGAAGCCCATCCTGATTGTGGACTTGACGGTCTCCCAGTTCCATGCTGTGGTCACAGACAGTTAAGAGGTGTGATTGGGGCTGAAACCCTTGGGAATGTGGATGCTTTCTTAAATTTCTCATCACTAGAAGTACATTGATTTTTTTTTTTAAATATGTTTTCTTCTCTCCTCTCCCTCCCTTTTTCTCCTTCCCTCCTTCCCTTTGTTTCTTCTTCTTCCTCCTCCTCCCCCTTCTTTCTTTGGCTAATCCCCTCTGAAATATTTGATGACGAATTGGTCATCAGTGGGACTGGGGTGATGTTTGCTTTGAAGATGGAACAAGGGCCTGTCCCCCATAAACAAAGGTGCTATTTCTAATAATAATTTCTCCCTTATAGATTGGAAGTCCTTTATTATTTAGTAGAAGATGCTACCCTTATAACATAGAAGGACCTTCTCTTTTCTCAACTGTCCTATTCAGAACTGCATCAAGTTTTCCACCATCGCAGAAAACCTCTGGGAAGTGTCCTGTCTTCTGGCCAGATGCTGGCCAAGCCATGTGTCATAGAACACTGAGGGCATAGGGGCGCCTGGGTGGCTCAGTGGGTTAAAGCCTCTGCTTTCAGCTCAGGTCATGATCCCAGGGTTCAGGGATCGAGCCCCGCATCGGGCTCTTTGCTCAGCGGGGAGCCTGCTTCTCTCTCTCTCTCTTACTCTCTCTCTCTCTCTTTCTCTGCCTGCCTCTCCGCCTACCTGAGATCGATCTCTGTCAAATAAATAAATTAAAAAAAAAAAAAAGAACCCCGAGGGCATAATGGTAGATGATAGTGGATGACCATCAGGTTGTTACCCTCAACATTTCCTATTAACCATGTAACCTTATTATTGACCTCTTGACTTGAGGGCACTAACCCATTCATTTGTGTGCGAGATCAACACGTGTATATTTCATGAGCCTAGGGAATGCGTTAGTTTTGCTCACGGTTGTGCTCCAGTACCTAAAATAGTATCTGTTACATCCGTGAATATTTGTTGTTTATGGAATAATGGCAATATGGAAACACTCTGAAAAGATAACCTCCTTGTGCTTTAGTTTTTCATCTTGGAAAGCTGTCAACATTAATAAAATTTATAATTAATAGTGTCTTCTAGAGCACATTTGCCTTAAAAGCTTTGATTATTAGATATAATTCTTCTGATTTTAGAATCAGGTCTCATCTCCTTTCAAGTGTGTTAATTGAAGCAGAGGAAATAAAAGGTTTTCTTAGTTACTTAGAAACTAGTGACAGAGTTGAGCCGTTCACTTGGCTAACTAAGACTTCTTTCAAGTTTTTCTTTATTTTTTAACTAAATGCTTTAAGCAAATAAAGTACTCTGTGATATATAAGAATGTTACCCGACTACCACCAGTACCTGGAATAATAATTTCACATTTTATGGGTTCTTGACTTTGGATACTTGAATTTATTTAATAAAACTCTTAAGGATTCTGTTGACTCTCAGCTAGTGGGAAGTGATACCAAGTTATACAGAAAGGATGCCTGTGGGTGCCTGTAATAGGTAATGATGGTCAATTATTTAATGGGTCATATCTACATAACCTCAAGATTTTTCCTTTGCAGAGCAATGTTGCACGTAATTTATTCATTGCAGAGTTGCTCTGTCTTAGCAAGAGAATTTAAATTAAGTGTTTCAACGAAGTGTGTTCATTTCTTCGCAGCTGAGGTTGTTGGGAAAGGGAAAACACTGGTAGTCAACAGATACTTCTAAGGAGTTATAGCCAGGAATTTGGATCTGATAAAAAAGTTGGCTTGGGGAAAGGCTGGGGACCATCTTAATGCTTTTGTTTAGTTCTTTAGTAAATATAAAAGTTGGTCTCAATTCATACTAATTTTTATAAACTGGATGATCTTCTACCTCCTCAATTTCTGCCCTTTAAAAAATGTAAAAAAAAAAACAACCAACAAACGTAATAATAGACTCATGCAGAAGAGTATGTATACCAGACATGCAAGTTTGGAAATAAACTACTGTAAAGAGTGCCTGTAGAGCTACCACTCAACTCCGGAACTACCTGGATATGAGGGCTTTGAGTCTACTCACACCCTCTGGGTTTCAGCTCTGATCCATCTCCCTGCTCCTCCCTGAGGTCTTCAACACCTGAGTTCAGTCATTATTAATGCCTTGCCTCTTTTCCCTCTCGGTTTCTTAATGTATGCATTCCCAAACAATAGATTGTTTCTATATAAAAAATATAAAGAAAAATTTCTTATATATACAAAAAAGTAAAGAAATCTTTTATAGATACACACACAAAAATAAAAACAACCCCACCCTCCATCTCTGTCCCTTTCCCTCCCTCTGTCTGGACTGTTAAAGAGTAAATTGCAGATACCATGTCCTTTTATATCCACATTTTTCAGCATTTAATTCTTAAGAAGAAGACATTCTCTTATGTAAGCACAGTATCATTAAAGTTTGAACAATACAAGTGTGAGCTGTGTGGGTCCAGTTAAGTATGGATTTTTTTTCATAGTACAGTACTGTGAATATATTTGCTCTTCCTTATGGTTTTATTTTTTTTAAAGATTTTATTTATTTATTTGACAGAGATCACAAGTAGGCAGAGAAGCTGGCAGAGAGAGAGGGGGAAGCAGGCTCCCCGCTGAGCAGAGAGCCCGATGCCGGGCTTGATCCCAGGACCCTGAGATCATGACCTGAGCCGAAGGCAGAGGCTCAACCTACTGAGCCACCCAGGCGCCCCTCTTTTTCTTTCTTCTTTCTTTCTTTCTTTCTTTCTTTTTTTTTTTAAGATTTTATTTATTTGACAGAGAGAGTCACAGTGAGAGAGGGAACACAGGGAACACAAGCAGGGGGAGTGGGAGAGGGAAAAGCAGTTTTCCTGCAGAGTGGGGAGCCTGATGTGGGACTTGATCCCAGGACTCTGGGATCATGACCTGAGCCAAAGGCAAATGCTTAATGACCTTATAACATTTTCTTTTTTCTAGCTTACTTTATTGTGGGAATACATGTAACATACAAAATGTGTGTTTGGACTATTTTTGTTATCTGTAAGGCTGCTGGTCAGCACTAGGCTATTACTAGTTAAAATTTTGAAGGTGTTGGAAGTTATACACCAATTTTCAACTGATAGAGTGGGGGTGGAGTGGGGCTGGCATCCAACCCCTGTTTTGTTCAAGAGTCAGATATAATACTATCAATTTCACTAAATTTAATGTGGCTGCAATAGTCCCTATTTAAATTTTACTGTTAGGTTTAAGTTTATGATCTTGGTATTTGTTTTGTGCTTATCTAATATGTATTATTTCTCATTTCTCCTTCTAGCCTTCATTTAGATGAGCTGCATATTTTTAATATACCATTTTATTCTTTTTAAAAAAATATTTAAACTGTATTTCTTTGTATGTTTTTATGTAAGAGATCAGAATAGGCATCTTTACCCTGTGATAGTCTACCTCCAAATAGTAATACTGTATTTCACAAATAACATGGAAAAAATAAAACATTATAATTCTACTTACTTCTCCCACCCTTTTTAACTCTGTTGTCATATATTATATACTGTGTGTGCCATAAACCCAGTAATGTTACTACTTTAAAGCTGTCAATAGTATGTAAGAGAAACATAAATACATATTCTATATGAAACAAAGATAATTTAAAGTAAAACATATGCCCCTATATAAAAGCTAAAATAATACATTTATACATGTATAAAATAGAGACAATTTTAATGAGGTTTTATATTTATATTTATATTTATATATTTACCATTTCTAGTACTATTTATTCCATTTATATCATTTCGCTTTGGCAAAAGTACTTTTAGCACTTCTTGATGCAGGTCTGCTGGTGACAAGTTCTTTTAGATTTTGCTTCTTCTGAAAATGGTCGCCTTCATTTTTTAAAAGATAGAAGATATTTTCACTGGATAGGATATTGGCCCATTGTCTTCTGTTCTCTTGTTTCTGATGAGAAGTTAATCTTTTTTTTAGCATTTTCCCCTGTGGCATATAATGGGTGAGTTTTTTCCCAGTTGATTTTTCTCTTTATCTTTTGTTTTTAACTGCTGAACTATGACATGCCCAGGTGTAGTTTTATTTCTACTTATATGACTCAGGGTTTGTTAAGACTTCTGGGATCTCTGGGTTGATATCTTTCATCAGTTTTAGAAATTTTTCATCCATTTTTTCTTCAGTTATTTCTTTTCTCTGTCTCTTACCCCATTTTTTTAACACTCTGTATGTGTATGTGTGTGTATGCTTCAATTTCAATAATTCCTCTTGGTCTGACTTTATATTTAGTGATTCTTTCTTCTGCTGTGTTAAGACATCTATGATGTCAGGCATCTGGGTGGCTCAGATGGTTAAGCCTCCACCTTCGGCTCAAGGCATGATCCCAGGGTCCTGGGATCGAGTCCTGAATTGGGCTCCCTGTTCACTGGGGAGCCTGCTTCTCCCTCTGCCTCTCTCTCTCTGTCTCTGTCTCTCATGAATAAATAAAATCTTTTAAAAAAAATCTGTGATGTCTTTTTTTTTTAAATTTTGAGCATTTCTACATTTAAAAAATAGTTTTTTATATAATTAAAAAATAATTTTTATTCTTCTGAAATTCTCCATCCATTCATGTCCATATTTTCCATTGGATCCCTTAACATATTTTCTTGTAGTTATTTAATTTTAATATTTTTAAAAGATTTTATTTATTTATTTGACAGAGACAGTGAGAGAGGGAACAAAAGCAGGGGGAGTGGGAGAGGGAGAAGCAGGCTTGCTGCTGAGCAGGTAGCCTGATTCAGGGATTGATCCCAGGACCCTGGGACCATGACCTGAGCTGAAGGCAGACACTTAACAACCGAGCCATCCAGGTGCCCCAGAGTTATTTTAAACTCCCAGCCTAATGATTCCAATGGCTGTATCATCTCTGGGTCTACTTCTTTTGGCTATTTCTCCTCTTGCCTATGGGTTGTATTTTCCTCCCTTCTTTGTGTGTCTCATAATTTTTGATTGCATATCAGATATTGTGTGTAAAAGAATTGTAGAGGATGCAGCAATTTAAAAGGGTATGCCTGCTGAGTCAGTTTAATCTGTTATTGAAATGGGTATGGTCTTTTCTGAAGCTTTAGTTAGATCCGTTTCATCACTGAGTTCAAATGTTTCAAGGGCAGAGACTTTCCCTTTAGCAGGAATTGGGATCTGAATTCTTAAGATTTCTTTATGCTTCATAGCCCAGCACCAGCTTACACAACTGTGGAAGTTTTCTGAGCCAGTCCATTAGCATTTGGGTTACTGGGGAGTTTTCTTTGCTTTTAGCCCTGTCCCAGCCTTCTTGATCTCAGCTCATCTCTCTTGGTCTAGATGTCTGGCCTCAGCTTTTGGAGAGCTGCTGCAGTGCCTGGGGTGAAGATCTGAAGCACATTAGGGAGATTTTCTCAGTTTGCATGCTCTGACCCTTCCCTTAGCCTTGGGAAGGTCTGAGAGTCCCCAGGGCAGTTGCCTCTGAACTCTTCTGCTCTACCCCCAGCCTTTGGTGTATTCTGCTGTCTTTTTGGTAAGGATCTATGGGAAAGAGTTGGCTGGTGGTGCAGATTGGCTGGTGGTGCAGACTTACTCTGTGGCTCAGGCTCTTTGTATTCTTATCCATGCAGCCACCCATATAGCCATTAAACTTGCTTAAAAATTTGCCTGTTTTCTCCTTACTCCTGGATATGGTGGATTCCTGTTCTTCCTGAGACTTCACTAGGAATGAGAGGAGCTGTTGGCCTTTTATCTCTTGGGAAGGGCTCAACGCATTTAAGCTTCTTTGCATCCTCAGCTCCCTGATATATTTTTTAAAAAACTGCTTTGTAGCTAATCTGGCTTGTTCTCATTGTCAGAGTGGGAGCGATTGCTCTTACAACTTTCAACTTGTATTTTTCTAACTTAATGTGTTTCTCAGATCCATGTATGTTGTTGCATATATATGTAATTAACTTTTATTGCTATAATATTTGGTTTGTATAAATATACTCAATTTATTCTTCATACTATTTCTAATCTTTCTTTTTTGGACTTCTTGCTGATTCTTGGCATTTACTGTCATTTTAAGGGGTAGAATATGCAAGGCTGCCTCTTCCTAGGTTTTGATTTAAGTGTGTCCTGGCAATGACTATGACATCTCGGCTCAAATGCTTAGGCCTGGGTAACAGAATTTAGCATGATATTCAGTCTGTTATGCTTTTATATGATGGTGAATTAGTTTTCAAAAGATAAATCATAACTATCATCTAAGCATTGAAGTTATATACAATTAAGAGCAAGGTTTATGGAACTATATGTCCTTATCATAAGTGAGATACTTTATCACAAATCTTCATCTGTTTAATTTGATGCTAGTTTTTCATTAATTTAAAAAAAAACTTTTTATCCCCCACTTATAATACTTTGAGCGCGGAGTCTCTTCTCTGATCCCATACTGGCTTAGATACAAACCCTCAGGAACTTGTAATGAAGGTTCTGTTACTGACCTCTTCTCATGTAGCTGGCTTTGGGTGAAAGTCCTGATAGAAGGGATTTATGATTGAACCAGCCAGCCGTCAGCTCTTGTAGACTCTTCAGACTCTGGTCCTATACATGAGAATGAAAATCTCTTCCTCTGACATGAGCAGTCCCAGAATGAAGAGAGACGTGACAGCTCTCTGTGTGTGTATCCTTCCCCCGACTCCATTCTTCTAATCTGTAGAAGCTGTGCTATCCTTAATTTAGGCCTATTTTTGCCTCTACCTCCTTGACCCTTCACAGCTGGGAGCCAACACACCATTGGAATAGGCTTCCCTGTCTCCCTCTAGAGATTTTTGAGGTAGACTTTCTTTCAACTGTAATGAGACCTTTTTCATTTTAGAATATTTTCAACACATTTGGACGGAGCACACCATTTCAAAAAATAGGAATACAGTAATTTCCATACATCCTCAAACTGAGTTTTAAAAGTTGCTGACCTCAAAGTCCATGGGAACCTGGTCTTGCTGTTGAAAGCCATCAAATATGATAAGGCTGGTGGCTGATAGAGAAGGGTGTAGCCAATGGCCGTCTGGGGCTGTGTGTGGTTTGCCTTGAGGTAGTCTTATCCGTGGAGGAATGGCTGTCTAACTCACTTGGGAAAGGATGTAAGCTCCCTAAGTCTGGTATCTTTGCAGGTACTTCTCAAGAATACAGAGAAAAAGCTTATTTTAACACAAAACCCTGGAGTCTATTAGAGGTGTCAGTTCTACTTGCTGAGATAGAAATTATTGCTTCCCTCATACAGATAGTAAAAATAAAATGGGTCCCCAAAATGTGTGTTCCTGATTACTTTCTTGACAGAACCTGATATCCTTCTTTCTTGTTTTTGTTTTTCCTTTCTCTCAGTGTTGTAGGTGTTTGTGACTACTTTCTCTTTACTGTTTATTTTATTTTATTTTATCTTATTTTATTTTATTTATTTGACACAGAGAGAGAGCATGCTCAAGAGAGCACAAACAGGGGGAGTAGCAGAGGGAGAGGGAGAACCAGGTTCCCTGCTGAGCAGGGAGCCTGACATGGGGCTCCATCCCAGAACCCTGGGATCATGACCTGAGCCAAAGGCAGGCGCTTAACTGACCCAGCCACCCAGGTGTCCCTACTGTCTCTTTACGTGAAACTTCTACTTTCTATGGTTTCTAGGGTGTTCATCTGCTTATACATCTTAATTGTATATAACAAACCATTTTCTGTTTCTTTTTCTCCTGTATTATATCTCTTGTTTCCTGCTTGCCCTGAATTCACTTTGCTCATTCCTCTTCTCCCTTTCTTCCTTTCTCGAGCAAGTTTGAATCATCATGGTGATCACTCTTGCCTCTTCCAAGGTGACTTTTCATCTCTCGCTCTCTTTCTCCTTCGCTTGGAGTGCTTGTCTTCTAGTCGTGAATTACTCCTATCTGTGGAGACCTCTTACTCAGGTGTCCTCTGTGACCCAGGGAGCATGGTATTGAGCCCCACATGTGCTGTTCCTGGATTCACCACTGTGAGTGAAGACAACCCCTCCCTGGTCCCCAGCACTGCAGTTTCCCCTTTTCTCATGTACTTGAGTCCTTCATCCTCTACTGATCCTTTCCTTTAATGTCTCTTGGGCTGTACTCTTCTTCTCTTTCCATATTGATGTGGTGGTTTTCAAACATACTCATATCATCTTTAATTCTCTTTCCATTAAAAAAATGGAGTATAATTCTTAACCCTTTGAATATGGGTCTGCCTTAGTACTCCGCTCTAAAGAACAGAACATGGCAGAAGTGATGCTGTGTAATTTCTGAGGCAAGGTTAGACATGTGATGAAACTTTCATCTAGTGCGCGAGTTCTCTCGCTCTCACTTGGGACATGTACCTTTAGAGCTCTGAGCTACCACGTGTGAAGTCTAGTTACATCACATAGAGACTCCCCGTAGTACAGAGACCACATGGAGTGAGTCTGGACCATAGAGAGGTGCCCATGGATCCCCAGTCCTTACCACCCAGCTGTTTGAGTCTTCCTGGCACAGCAGCCAGACATGCAAGCTAGCGAACTTTCATAAGATTCCGTTCCCCCTCTTCCCCTGGTCTTTGAGCCACCCCATTGGAAGCCAATGGAGCAGACATGAACTATTCCTGCCATGTTCTCTCCACAGTGAGGATCTGTGAATGAACAATGTTGTTGTTTTAAGCCACTACGTTTTTGGGAGGTTTATTACACTGGAAAGCTTAACTATCAGAAATTCTCAAATGAAGTGTTTAGACTGCTCTGGAGTATGCAGCAATGAATGTGCCACTAATACTAAAGTTAAAGTGCTGTAGCTTGAGAAGGAAGAAAATTTCTTCTGGTAACATCAAGGTTAGCTTTTCTCACTCACTGCTTCCATTCCAACGGATCCTTGAGTAGGAGAGAAAGGAGTTGCAGTTCAATAATGCATCCACAGTTGTGCCAAACCCTGGGTCTCCCTTGGGAGAGGTGTTTGTGTTGGTAAAGTAGTTTGAGTTCAGTGGTGTAGGTCCTCACCAGCCCATGCCTGGGACCACAGTCCCAGCCTTCTTTCTCAAATTTTCTTCCATGCTATGTTTGTTACGTTTGTAGTGATAGACTCTCCCACTGCATGGAAAAGTAAATCCACACAGAACTGTTGAAATCAATCGTTCAAGACCTTTCTATTTCTCTCACAGCTATTAATCCAGATGACAATCTCTGTATTCTTTGAGATCTCTGTGTAGAGTTGTCTGTCTGTTGACTCTGGAAAGGGTTGAATGTGGAAACGTGACCCAAGTAGGGATGCCTCTTCAATAGCGCGGTGTGCTAGGATGCTCATTCTTCCTGGGATATTGAGACCAGGAACCTGGCTTACCGATCTGCCATACCTTGGACCCTCTGAGGCCTTTCTGGTAACAACCTGTGGTTACTTTGGGTCTGCTGAGCTGGGCTGCCCCAGAAGTGGGCAGCTAGATGGCTAGCGACTCTCAGTGATCTGATCTTTCTTGCAGGCCTCAAATTTGCGTAACTGATGCACTTTATCATATTGAATGGTACTATTTTGGGGTCTTTTAATGCCATGAATTTCCCATACACACATTCTTGATCACAGATAAGAACGTTGTGGACATATAAGCCAAAGTCAAGTTAAATTCTGCAGCTATATATAGCTTATTTGTCTTTCTGACCAGAGAGAAAAATCTTTGCTTGGCTCTTACACTTACTAACTCAGATAAATTTTCCTGCTCCTCTGTAAGATAGCAATCCATGCAAATCAAATGCCAGAATGGTCCCTACGTAAATGCAAGTGGTGCTTACAACTCTATTTAGGAGATGTGCGGCTTTGTGTTTCTGTTTCTGTTCCATTAGCTTTATGCATGTTTTGTGCAGATATTTCAAAAGGTACGGTCTTGGCTTTTATTTTTATTTATTCATTTTTAAAGATGCATTCATTTGTCGGAGAGAGAGTGCATGCACGGGGGAGGGCAGAGGGAGAGAATCTTCAAGCTGACTCCCTGCTGAGCATGAAGCAGGGAGCCTGACCTGGGGCTTGAGCTCAGGACCCAGGAGATCATGACCTGAGCCAAAATCAAGAGTGATGCTCAACCGACTAAGCCGTCCAGGCACCCCAAAAGGAATGGTCTTGTCTTGTACAGGTAAAGAGATACTGAAAGTTAGACAAGCCTACTCTTTGTCATTAAATTATTCTTTTTTTTTTTTTAAGATTTTATTTATTTATTTGACAGACAGAGATCACAAGCAGGCAGAGAGGCAGGCAGAGAGAGAGGAGGGGTAAGCAGGTTCCCTGCTGAGCAGAAAGCCCGATGTGGGGCTTGATCCCAGGACCCTGGGATCATGACCTGAGCCGAAGGCAGAGGCTTTAACCCACTGAGCCACGCAGGCACCCCTAAATTATTCTTTAATCAGGATTAACATTGAGTAAGTTTGTGTACAGGAATTATTTCTTCTCTGGCTCACAACAAAACAATAAAGGTGAAAAGTATTATTTTTTAAGCTATATGCCTTTACTGAGCTAGAAAACTATTAGCATTCTATTTTTTATTTAAGAGTTAAGGTGGCAACCAATGAAGGGTGCCATTCATTCCTTCCTCTTGGCTGTGGATGGTTATAGTGATACAAGAAATGGTGGGTTTGTTTTCTAGAACATGAGTTTAATATTCTCTAACTCTAAAGAGGATGTGAGCTTTTGGGCTTGGTCTGATCACCCAGAGTTGACCCTAGTTGGTGTTTTCAAGGAAGATCTCAAGCTTTCCTGAATGCAAGCCCTGATCACGCATAATAGGGAGATTTAAAGTGTGGGCATATACGGAATTGTTCTCCCGTCTCCTCATTCTTTCCTCCGGATAAGTTTTCTATTGCTGCCATAAGGAATTGCCACATACTTCGTGACTTAAAATCACACATGTTCATTATCTGATCTATAGTTCTGTAGATTCAAAGTTGGACGTGGGTCCCCCAGAAGGGACCGGACCTTGGGCCGGATGTCTTTCTCCAGTTACAGATGGCCTTCTGAGAGGGGCTTGGCTGGAAGCAGGTGGATGTAGGATTCCAGCAGCTGGCTGGGGAAACAAATGCCTCTGTCCTAAAAGAACAGACAATGGGGTGGAGGCGGGGGGGTGGGGTGGGTAATCTTCATGGCCAATGACAGCATCCACCGCAGGCAGTGACAGTTTGTGGTGGGGAGAGGGAATCCAGCCGGGCAGGCCACACATGGGATCGAGGCCGCCCCAGTGACCTGAAGGTATCAGGCAACTCTCCAGCTCTGGAGGGCCACAGAACAGAGCCTCAAGTGCAGGGACCTGAGGCGTCCAGGGCGGGAATGTGCTGCTGGGAGTGGACACAGTGTGAAGCTGGAGCAGCAGCCCACGGGCAGGAGAGATCCCTCCCTGACCCCGGCTCTGTCCCTTCCAGGTCTGCGTCTTAGAGCCTGCCAAGCCAGCCCGCATTTGTGTGGAGGAAGGGGAAGGCAAGGCTGGGATTCAGGCTGAACCTGACCTTTCACTAAATTTTCTTCTTGGTGTGAGATAGATCTTTGTCATCTGAAGAAGATTTTTTTTAAATTTAAATTTATTTAGCCAAGGGGTGCCTGGGTGGCTCAGTGGGTTAAAGCCTCTGCCTTCAGCTCAGGTCATGATCTCAGGGTCCTGGGATTGAGCCCCGCATCGGGCTCTCTGCTCAGTGGGGAGCCTGATTTCCCCTCTCTCTCTGCCTGCCTCTCTGCCTACTTGTGATTTCTCTCTGTCAAAAAAAAAGATAAAATCTTAAAAAAAATTCATTTAGCCAACATATAGTACATCATTAGTTTCAGATGTAGTATTCAGTAATTTATCAGTTGCATGTAACACCCAGTGCTCATCACATCATGTGCCCTCCTTCATGCCCATCACCCAGTTACCCCAGCCCCCCGCCCCACTTCCCCTCCAGCGACCCTCAGTTTGTTTCCCAGAGTTAAGAGTCTCCTGTGGCTTTTCTTCCTTTCTGATGACTTCCCATTCAGTTTGCCCTCTCCTCCCCCATGATCCTCTGTGCTGTTTCCTATATTCCACATATGAGTGAAACTGTATGATAATTCTTCCTCTGAAGGACTTTCTCGCTCAGCATAATACCTTCCAGTTCCATCCATATTGATGTACATGGTTAAAGAAGATGTGGGATACACACTGGAATATTACTCAGCTATCAGAAAGGATGAATACTTACTGAAGAAGATTTTATAATTGTCATTGTTTTCTTCCCCTGTCTTCACCAAAGGTAGAATATGGGAGTAATTAGTGATGCTCTAGAAAAAGCTTAAAGAAGCACTCTCTCTTCTGAATCGGGAAAACTGTGGAGATGTTTTATAGGCAAGCAGTAGGTTGTATCAAACGAAGTACTTCTTCTGTGTTTTAGAAGAAATATTGTCATTCTTATTTATTTTCCTTTTTTTTTTTTTTTTTTTGTTAGGGAAAGCCATTCTCTAGTCCTAATGGTTCTTCTACCAGTAAGGCTGCTCTTGGCAACGACGCTGACTAGCACAGGGGGAAGGGGAAGGGGAAGAGTTTGGCTATGCGTGTGGTAGACATGAAGGGCCTCCTTCATTCCAGAATCTCTGTAGTCCGTTCAGTTCATTCAGCCTCCAGAGAAAAGTGGTTTTACTTGAAGCATCTGGTGGACTACCTTGGTCAACGCAAGGAAGACATCTACCGACTGAGGCGATGTTCTGGAGAGACGCTGAGACATCTGCTTCCAGACTGCTTGATCAGACTGAGCTTTCCTGATGACCGCACTTAGACTGAGAGGAAATGCCAATCTTCTGAATGGGGGGGCTCCATCTTGTCCCTTCAGGCCATCTGTTTTTCCCAACACTTTTCCCATATCTTTCTTCATGAGATTTTCACTCTTCTTTTACTTCTGCTAATATCTCTTTACTCGAGGACTATCTGTTGAGTATTTACCATGTGCCAAACGCAAGGGACCCTGTCTCGAGGATTTTATGCGTATCATGTGGCGTCCCCGTGCTGTGAACATTGAGGGGCTGTGCTCTGCTGTCAGTATTTTTCTGGTCAGTATTTTCTGAGCCTCCGAATAAGCACCGGGCCATGAGATAAGAAATAAAGGTGTTTGTAGCATCTGTGAGAAGTATTTGCACATATATGCCTTTTCTTCAGACAGGTGGAGAGCTCTTCGTAACTTGTGCCTTTTTCCCTTTTAAGAGTCTTGTTTCAAAGGTACAAAAGCAGTTTTTGTCATAATCATTCCTACGAAGAAAACGGACTCCCCAGAAGGTTAATGGTTTTGTGAAGAAGAAAGATCTGGAACCGGAAACTCTGCCTTCCATGTCTTTCTGGGAGCCGGGCTTTTCTGCTGGGCAGGAGCCAACCCAGACACTAGCTCTCCCCGCGTACATTTCTTTGCATGACACAGCTTTCCTTGAGGCTGTGCCTGATCTTCCCCATGCTTTGTGGACCCCCTCCCATGGCCCTGATCATGATGCCCACACTGTGCCCACCGTAGGCGCAGGCCTCGGGTGGGCCCTCCAGCAGACAGACCATTCTGCAAAAGGGCCCAGGGTGTGGCCATCTGGTCTAGGGGAGTTTTGCTCAGAGTCAGTTGGTCATCACCACCAGGGCTGGATGAAGCCCTTTCAAAAGCCATAAAACACAAAGAAGTTTCCGCGCCCAATCCCTTTCCCCAACACCACAGGTAACTTGTATACAAAAATAAATTGGAAATCACAAAACTTACCTTCTAACAATGGCAGAATTCTGAATAAGCTCCCTGAAGTGGGACTCTTCTCATCTTCGTGTCCTGGCAGTACTGATGTCCTAAGCCGACCTGGGGTCTGCCCTGGGGGTAATTCAAGGAGGTCTGCCCTGGAAAGCTGCTGGGATAGAGCCAGAGTGCTGGCCACAGCCATGAGCCCTTGTCTGGGTCCCACCCAGCCTGCCACAGAACTGCCTCGCTGTCTCCAGTCCTGCAGTCACCACCAGGCTGCGTGGAGGGAGGCCCTGGTGTGGACAACTGGGTAGCTCCCGACATCCCCCACGCCCTTAACAGAATTGTTTTTAAAGATTTTATTTATTGAATTATTTGAGAAAGAGAGTGAAAGTGGGCAGAGGGAGAGGGAGAAGCAGACTCTGTACTCAGTGCAGAGCCCGACCCAGGATTCGATCTCACGACCCTGACATCATGACCCGAGCTGCAATCAGGAGCTGGACCCTTAACCGACGGAGCCACCCAGGCGCCCCTGAACAGGATCTTTTTTTAGATTTTGAGACCTAGCAGCACATCATAGAGATCCACGCACACACCCATGTCCACGCACACTTGCACACACACTCTCACCAACAGAAACGGAAATTTCATGAAGCAGCACTTCTTGAACTATGTGCCCGGAGCTCTAGTCTCATCAACTCTATTGTTTTATTCTAGAATATTACACTAGAAAATCACTTCTGACCCCCCGATTTGATTCAGTGACCCATAACCTGCAAACTGAGAACCGCTGAGCCAGGGCCTGGCAGCCAGGATACCACTGCTGCCCACAGAGGCCGGGTCCCCACCCCCTCCTGGCTTCATCCCCGTGTGTCCTCTGCTCACACTCCTCCCCTTACTTCCAGCCATGCACCTGTGGGATGTACAACAACCCATTTTTCCCAGTCTTACTCAAATACACTGTGTCATGCAGCCTTTTTGAAACCTGGGGTGGGGACGCAGCCATGTGACTGCAGCGCCCTTCTTCCCGTGTCTCTGGCACTGGCTGGTGGCCTTAGCCAGCTGTGCGTGCCTTTCTCCTCTGATGCTTGTGAGCTCACCAAACCCGAGGCCCGTCCTGCTGCTCTCTGTGCATTTGAGGCCAGTGTGTGGCACACAGTAGACACCGAATCAAAGATTCTGGAACCGCATTAAAAGAACGATGCCCTCGAGCGGGAGGGCCAAGCAAAGCCTGCTTTTCCGGCCATGTACGTCCTCACCCAGATTCCTATACACAAGTGTTTGCCAACCATGTGCGAAAGCCTTTCTTCAAGAGGCAGTGAAATAACCATTCTCAGGAACCCAGTGTCTAGACCTAGAGGTCAAAGACGAATAGAAACACTGGCGTTTCAAATAATGGACTTCGAAGAACTTTTTTTTTAGAAGCATGAAAATTTGTAAAAATAGGTGCTTCTTAAAATAATGACTTTTGGGGCGCCTGGGTGGCTCAGTGGGTTAAGCCGCTGCCTTCGGCTCAGGTCGTGATCCCAGAGTCCTGGGATCGGGCCCCGCATCGGGCTCTCTGCTCAGCGGGGAGCCTGCTTCTCCCCCTCTCCCTCTCTCTCTGCTTGCCTCTCTGCCTACTTGTGATCTCTGTCTGTCAAATAAATGAATAAAATCTTAAAAAAAATAATGACTTTTTCATGATTAGTGTTGACTCTCATCAATCTTTTGGCCAAGTGTGTTCTAGAATTTTGTTGGCTCTATGTAGGAATCCTTTTCTCTTACTTTTGATCATATAATGGTAGAATGGGTAGAATTTCCCCCCATTTGACAGGTGAGGAAACGGGCCCCAGGAGGCTAGGTGACTGGTGGTCACACAGAAGCATCCTGTCAAAGGCAGGGCGAGAATGTGCCTCTTCTGATGCCCGGTGTGAGGCTTCCCCTCTGTGTCCTCCCTTCTTGAACATCAGGAAGGTAAGGCAGATAGCAAAAGGGAGTGTGATGGTCTCTCTCTCTCCGTCCTCCTAACCGTCAATACAACTTGTCTTCGACGTGAAATTCTTCTGACCATTTCTTGTTTCAAACTTTATTTCTTCCTTGAAAAAAGTGAGAAGTAGGGTGCTATTTCATCTTTATTGGAAGATGCTAATATTCTCAAGCTGGTGATGTGTATACACTATTGTTTTCTGGGCTGGGCATGTTGCACTGTGCAATAAAAAGTCATGCTAGGGGCTCTGGGGTGGCTCAGTGGGTTAAGCGTCCCACTCTTGATCCCAGCTCACCTCTTGATCTTGGGGTCATGAGTTCAAGCCCAGGGTTGGGCTGAAAGTCATGCTCATCTCTTCACTGGAATTCACAGATTTGGTCTTGAGTCTTATATATACAAGGAAACACAAACGAATTCCCAATGAGCACCCTAGGATGGGAAAGGAGTTTTCATATAATTTCTTTGGTGTGTTCCTTTCAGCACATACCATTTTGATTTGTCACAAGCCATAGTGAAAGTAAATAACCTTTGAGGTGAGGAAACAGAGAATAAATACACTTGGTGAAACCTATGGTCATCTAGTTGGGTTAGGCTGAAGTTGTCACTGATGTTTATTTTCTTCTTCCATTTTTGACCTGTGTACAACCTGTGCACCTGGAAGAGGGAAAAACAGCCAGTTGCTTTCTTCCCTGTACTACGCACCCACAGCTCCTAGAATCCAGAATTCCTGAGCTAATATTCCCTTCCTTAAGGACTAAAAGGGGTGTGGGGCTGGCCTGAGAACTCTACCTTCTTTTGCCACTTTTCTATGGGGAAACGCATTCCCAATTTCAAATAACTTAGGGGGGTGCCTGTTCACCAAAAAAAGAAAGCTCATTTCTCTGGAGCTGATTAGCTAAGCAGAGCTCATTAGCTTAGCTTAGTTTAGCAAGTATGATCTCATTAGCTAATGTGACACCATAACACAGACCCTGTCAACCACCAGCGTCGGGGAGAACGAAGGGCGGCCGAGGAAGGCGGCTTGCCCGTTCCAGGCGCGCCCATCTCCCCAGTCCGGGGCTCCCGCTAGACCAGCACCGGGCTGCGCCTGGACAAGCGCCCTACACAGATGGCACAGAGCAGCGTTCCGCCTGAGGACATTTCCCAGTGGGGCCTGCCTGGGAAGGCTGGGAGCCCGAGGGGCTTTCGCGGATCATCTTACTGAATCAGCACATTGCCTCGGTAGTAGTTACTGCTGTCAGTCGGATTCCACATGAGAAAACAGATCTGGTTATGGATCTTTGGAGCGTGTTGTGCATAAAAGCTGAAAGTGGCCAATAGGTGTTTTCTAAAAAGAAGCTTATGTTCTCCTGTCCTAATTGGGAGGGCCATTGGTCCGTGCTTGTTGCTTTGTTAAGAAGACCCCCCGGTGCTGGCTGAAACCTGAGTGGATATTTGTGTGTTGCTTTTTTGAGAGTCTCTCCATTGTTTCCCTTGAAAGTGTAGCTGTCTGGTCCTCAGTTTTGTCCTCTGAAGATGGGATGGTAGTAGCTTCTGGCAGTTTCCTGGCAGCGATCCAGGAGGGGAAGGTACCTGGACCCATTCGCACTGTGCGTGGCTCACAGACA
Organism: Mellivora capensis; assembly: GCA_004024625.1. NCBI lineage: Eukaryota > Metazoa > Chordata > Mammalia > Carnivora > Mustelidae > Mellivora > Mellivora capensis. The sequence goes on from PISX010021855.1 coordinate 28,510, forward strand.
CTCTTTTTTTTTTTTAATTTATTTTTTATTTTTTAATAAACATATAATGTATTTTTATCCCCAGGGGTACTTGTCTGTGAATCGCCAGGTTTACACACTTCACAGCACTAACCATAGCACATACCCTCCCCAATGTCCATAACCCCACCCTCCTCTCCCTAACCCCCTCCCCACAGCAACCCTCAGTTTGTTTTGTGAGATTAAGAGTCACTTATGGTTTGTCTCCCTCCCGATCCCATCTTGTTTCTTTTCTTCTTTTCCTACCCCCCAAACCCACCATGTTGCATCTCCACTTCCTCATATCAGGGAGATCATATGATAGTTGTCTTTCTCCAATTGACTTATTTCACTAAGCATGATACCCTCTAGTCCATCCATGTCACAGATAATCTTTTGAAGTTGGAGTCTTTTCTTTGGTTAGATAGCTTTTATTTATTTATTTATTTAAGGATTCTTTTTTTTTTTTTTAAGATTTCATTTATTTATTTATTTGACAGAGAGAGATCACAAGTAGGCAGAGAGGCAGGCAGAGAGAGAGAGAGAGAGAGAGAGAGAGAAAGCAGGCTCCCCGCTGAGCAGAGAGCCCGATGCGGGGCTCGATACCAGGACTCTGAGACCATGACCTGAGCCGAAGGCAGAGGCTTTAACCCACTGAGCCACCCAGGCACCCCGGTAGCTTGCTTTTAAATACACTTTTTATTTTAGCGTATTTTAAATTTACAGAAAAATGGTGCAAATGCTATTAGGTAACTTCCTAGCTCGTTGGTTCATGGCTCGCCTCTTCCTCATATGCTCATTGCCCTTGATAGATTTTCTCATCAGGAGTTGAGAGTTAATGAATGAATTCCTTAGGCACTACTGACATTTCTGAAAATGAGATATACAAACAAATTGGAAGCAGTGGGTACAAAACCGATTCTCCCAAGTCAGTCGGTGCAGAGTGTTCATACACCTATGCCTTCAGAAGGGGTGGAGTCCAACCTTCGTGAGGCCCAATCTCCTGTCTTACTTATTTTTTTTCCTGGCTTATTAAAAAACAGACTCTGAGCAGCTCAGAAATATGTTAGGGCCTGAACCTAGAAACGTGAAACAAGGAGAGATACCCATCTGCGAACATTTTTGCATCATTGAGATTTAGTACAAAACCTTCCCCAAGTATGGGGTGCTTGGGTGGCTCAGTGGGTTAAGTGTCTGCCTTCAGCCCAGGTCATGATCTTGGGATCCTGCGATTGAGCCCTGCATTGAGCCCCGCATGGGGCTTCCTGCTCACTGGGGAGTCTGCTTCTCCCTCTCCCTCTGCCTCCCTCTACCCCCCGCTATCTCTTTGTCTCAAATAAATAAATAAAATCTTTATTTAAAAAAAGGAAAGAAAAACCTTCCCCAAGTAGACTAAAAAAAAATTTTTTTTAATGTTCTTTTTTCTTTGGGACTGCAGGAATTTTGTCAGTAAACCGATAGTCTTGAGAGTGATAATGAGGAGGAGGGAAGTATGTTGTGTTGTTAATGACCATAATACATACATATTTGCACAAGGAACTGAATTTTGACCATGATTTACTCAAACATAAATGATGATGATGATTATTATTTTTAAGTAGGCTCCACATCCAGCATGGAGCCCAATGTAAGGTGTGAACTCATGGTTCCAAGATCAAGACCTGAGCTGAGATCAGAGTTGGGTCCTTAACTGACTGAGCCACCCAGGCGTCTCAATGATTGTTTTTTTTTTTTTTAAGGATTTTATTTATTTATTTGTCATAGAGAGAGCACGCGAGAGAGCAAGCACAAGCAGACAGAGTGGCAGGTAGAGGCAGAGGGAGAAGCAGGCTCCCCGCCGAGCAAGGAGCCTGATGTGGGACTCGATCCCAGGACGCTGGGATCATGACCTGAGCCGAAGGCAGCTGCTTAACCAACTGAGCCACCCAGGCGTCCCTCAATGATTGTTTTTAATAACAACCTGGCATTGCTTACATTTTACAAGTGAGGCCATAGTTCGTAGTATACAAGCAAAGTATAGTATACAAGCAAAGACATTTGGCCATGATTCTATAATAAGTCAGTGTTATGGAGAGGGCCATGCACTGCTCGGTGAGGATGAAGGTATCAGTTGAGAATTCCAGATAACTGTTCCCCAGCCCCACCCACCCTGACCACCGCCATCTTTTCCTCTTTGCTTCCTCCTTCGGACTGGGATAATAACACCCTTGGTGTCTTTTGTTGAGCTAAGCCTTAGCCTTTTGAGGTCACGCTTTTTAAAATATTAATTGCCCACGGGAGAGATAGTGCATTAGTGTGTATCAAACCAGCTCCAGAGTGTGTATGAGCTTATCACTTTCTCACCAGGCCTGAGGCTTTAAACAGGAAGCTGTGTTTGGGGACGGCAAGGGAAGGTGCAGAGACTGGGATCCAGAGGGTGGAGCGTGGGAAGGAGAAAGAAGGTTGAAGGGGTTCCATAGTCACAGGGATCCACGTGTCTGTTCAGCCCTTCTTGAACCAGTGATGGTCCATAGGTATTGCTGTAAGTGAGATCATAGTTGTCGTGTTGGGTTTATGAAGGTTGACCACCTAGGACACTGAATTAATATGATTTTGGTTGAATATGATTTCAGAAAAATTTTGCTCCAAGAATTAGATGGAATTTGGCTTGCTGAGTTAGGAGAGGGCATAGTTCCAGACTCAGAAGTAGTATCTCTTCTAGCCAGGGGTTCCCCAGCAGAGTCCTGATTGCTTCATCACTAATTCATATGGCACCTTTGTGTAAATTTGAGAGTCTTTCCTTCTTCAAGATGGTTTATCTCCAGCTGTCAGATAATTATCATATAAATATTTTTATGAAAACAAAGATATATCTCTCTGCTGGAATGTTATCAAATAAGGACATAATTCAATGATGTTTATGATGTAAATAGTGCCTCTTACTTGAAATGCTCTTGTTCAGTGCACAAACTGTGCAACTGAACATGCAGCCCTGCTTCCCATTTCTCTAGTTCTTTGCTCTGTCCATCTCTCTGGAAGTGCTCAGTCCCCCTGAATTAACTGCCTGATGTGCAGAAGGGCCTGTGCCTGTCTGCAAGTCACAAAGGGAGACAGGGAGAAAGGAGATAGTCCTGCTTGTCCAATATCTGGGTATTAGGCATTAATACATGCATTGGCTTTTCATTGTAGCAGTGCCATTCTCAACCTTGGATTAGCTGTGCCCTGGATATATAAGATATATAATAGTATTTCCATAAATGTAATGTGCACTCATTATGGGCCAGGAATTTTGATATCTATCATTAGTCCTTGTAACAAGTGGCCCTATAACGTAGGCAGTTCTGTGGCTCAGGGTGGACACCTAGCCTGCAGACAGCTGTCTAGTAAGTAGCAGAATTGGATGTGAACTCAGACCCCAGGGGCTGCAGAGCTGTTCTCATCCCCTATGGACCTCAGCCTTCCCCGCCACCCCCCGCCCCCGCCTCCAGCCAGATCTGCAAGTCTGGGCTGCCCTGAGGCTCCCCTCTGACACTGGGGTGGTGCCTTGCCTTCCCCTGCCCCACTTCCCCTGTGTGTACAGACAGAAGTCCAGGGGTGGTCTCTGGATAGGGAATCTTCCGCCTTATAGGCTCATTTGGATCAAAGTCCAGCCATGTTGTATCCTTCCTAGGACTTGCGGGCCTTCATTAAGCCAGAATTGCCTGGAGCCCAGAAAGCTTCCCAACAGTGCACTATATGAGGAAAATGAACTCTTAGTGTTCTTCCCATTATGAGATTAAATTCCTCAAATAATTGTTGTAGACTGGCCAAACCAAGTCATCTGTCCTCTGAGAAGATACGGTAGCTGTCTCCGCCCTAGAGGAAAAGGAAGGGTGGGCTCCTTTGAAACTTACTCCTGGCGCTTTGGCTGCACGATTATGATGAAATTGATGTGCCTTCACCCTCGAGGAAGACAGAATGGGGTGCTTCAGCATTCATTTAATCGCAGTCTGATGGGCCGGCACTTCTTTCTGCCTGTTGCCGTGTCCGTGTTTACTTCAGCTTCATTAGGATGACGTGTGAACCGAGAGCTGAATAAACTTTGGTTGGGTGAGCCACCTGGCTAAGTAAACTCATTGCTCGCTCTCAGGAGTCAGATCATCAGGAAGCAGGTGGTTTTTATGTGTGTCCTCGATGCTCTTGCAAGTACTGTCATGTTGCTAGGAAATAGCAGCATGTTTGTTTGAGAAACGATAAAGGTCAAATGCAGAAATAGGCCCAGGAAGGAGTCAGATGTAGCGATGGTGACCAGTATTTAGGAAGTCATGTTGTTCCGT
>PISX010021856.1:0-22536 GCA_004024625.1 Mellivora capensis
GGACATTGAAATTTTTAAAAGCTCTCCAGGTGTCTCTAATATGCAGCACATATTAGGTAACCGTGACTTAGACCATCTTCACTGATGCTTGTTTTGGCTTCATTGTTCTGGCTTTGACTCAAACAACCATGCCAGGATTTGAACTTCAGTGTTATCTATTTGTGGTCTTACTCATTACTCATTCAATCACATATTCATTCATTCATCAAATATGCATGAAAGTTGTATATAGGAGATGACAAGTACATCGTAAATGTTGCATATTCCTTCAGAGATCTTACAGGCTAATTATCAGTGATAAACATTAAAAAGGACGTGAATTACTGTTGAAATCATGATAATCTGCTCTTACTCCAGGTCCTTAACTTTCCTGTTCCTTGATCTCATGATTGTTGTACTTTCCTCTCATGATAGAGTCCCCAGTCACACCATTTCTCAAGCTCTACCAAAAATATAGGCTGTTTCTGTATCTAGTCAGGGCTTGTACAAATTCCATTTTCTTCACATAGGAGAGTTTCTTGGCCCACCTCTACAAACCATGAAGTTCTTGTCCATGCTACTGCAATTGGTGTAGCTATCATACACTTAGAAAAGTCGCCAATAAGTTCTCTTAGATCCCACTGCCACCCCATGGTACATAGTCATATACTACTCTGCAACTAACTATTAAGCCTGAATACCCAAATAGGGTTCACTACAAGAAAGATATACTTTCTTTTAATTTACTCATAATAACTGAATCCCCAATATGTTCTCTGGATATGATGGGTATTTTATAGAGCTCTCTCTTCAAAGCTCTGGAGATGGAAAGACATGGCATATGCATATTCATTCATAAGATAAAGTTAAAAATAAGTGTATTTATAAATGGCATGTATCTTAGTTAACTCAAGCTGTCAAAACAAAATAGCATAAACTGGGTAGTTTAAACAACAAATATTTTACTTCTCACAGGAATGGAAGCTAGAAGTCCAAAACCAGAGTACCAGGATAGTTGGGTTCTGGTGAACACACTCTGGTTTGCAGATGGTAATTTTCTCACTGTGTCCTCACACGGTGAAGAGAGAGAGAGAGCATTCTGGTCACTTCCTCTTCTTATAAGGACACTAACCCCATAATGAAGATGCCACCCTCATGACCTCATCTAAAGCTACTTACCTCCCAAGTTTCTACCTCCAAATGCTGTCACATTGGAGCTTCAAGATATGATTTTTTGGGGGGGACACAAACATTCAGTCTATAATTCCATATATGTAGAACAGTGATACAGGACTGGTATAACTACACAAAAGTTCAGAAGTTGAAATCTATGTGTACCAAAACATCAAGAAAGACATCATAGTGAGCCTAAGTCCTAAGAAAACACTTGAAGACCAGGTAGGTTATTTCCTCAACACCTCTCGTTGCAAACATGTTAGGGTTTTCCTTCATATAAGATATATAAGACTTTTGTCACCAATCTTATCTTTTGGTATAAGTTTCTGAAGGCAGAGTCTATATTTTGTTAAAACACATGGACTAAGAGATAGACAACAATACAAGCAAAAGATGAGATTTGCTTTAGGGGGTTATAAGCAAGAGTAAAGGAATAAAAAATATTAAGCAACATTTTAAGAATAGAATTAACAAAGCGTAAGGACCAATTAAATATGGGGAATAAGAAATGTAAAGACATAAGAGGACTATGAAATGCTCACAAATGGCACTTTGCCCATTTACAATGAATAGGCATCAGAATTATAGCCACTTCATACGTACAATATAGCACAGTGTTTTCTAGTGTCCTGTGAGCAGATAACATTAAAATAATAATATGAGTCAATCACCCATTCCTATCCAATCACCAGACTTCCTCAAAGACTATCATTAGAGTCATTTACTTATGAGGCCTCGATGCAGGTGTAGATCCCTGTCTGTAGAAATCAAGCAGGCTAGTCTTGCCACACTAGATAGATTCAACGTGAAACTGTTGAGGAAAATCTTCATGTTTAGCTTAAATATTTGTAGAAGGAAGCGGCTGTGGTACTAGGCAGACTGATAAAGTATTTTTGTCTTATAAAGTCAGTCTTAATTTGACTAAATGCTTTATAACTTGTAAGCTTGTTACCTAAAGATAAATTAGTCACAAAATATGATGGCAACTGTATCATCTGATAAGAAGCATGATAGAATAACTCAACCAACTTCAGCTTTGTGGAAGCCCTCCCAGCTTTGGTTCCTTGTTCAACATGGAAACACCTGTAAGCTGAATTCCTCAAAGAGGACAAATCTGTTAGTGTCCTTTCCCAGAATTCAGATATTCCCCAGAATTATTTGTATCTATGTGTAAATCTGTATCTATTTATATATGTATTTATATATGTAAGTGACAATTCACTGGTACAAGTTACCATGATAACTTACTACTTCTGAGTTTAAGAGAAAATAGTGAGAAGAGAGAAATAGTGTTTACAGCATCCCACTATAAAAACTAACATCATTACTTTACAACATCATTTTCAGAGGAAGATGTAGTCCATCTGTTTATCTGCAGTGAAGATTACCTTTTTTAATCAGATTTTTTTCAAAGATAAATTAAGTTTTGGGGTGATTGGGTGGCTCAGTTGGTTAAGTGTTTGACTATTGATGTGGGCTTCGGTCATGATCTCAGGATTATGAGATGGAGCCCCACAATGGGCTCCATGGTGGGCTTAAGATTCTCTCTCTCCCTCTCCCTCTGCCCCTCCCCACCTCTTTCCCTCTTAAAAAAACAAAAAACAAAACAAAACAACAATGATAACAACAAAAACTCTGTACGGAGAATGTGTCTCTGTTCTGTACTTTCTCTTTATGTCTTTATCATCAGAAGTAACCCAACAATGCTACAGGAGTTGGTTGCAAAAGTGATGGAAGCCTCCTTGCATCAATTGGTCCATTCTTCCTAAATATGAACCATTCTGCTGCTTTGATGCTGTTAAAAATTAATGCTAAGGCTTCATAATAGTTAAATTTCAAGATATTTTATTATTATTTAACCCCATAGCATTTTTTCTAAGTACTTTTAATAGCCTCTGCTGTAATTAAATTTTGCCACATTGCCATGCACAGTGCCTCCGGAACTATCAGTTGTACAGCTAATTGATAAATCAAACCCTAATTGAGATAATGAAGCTGGTCTTGGACATCAGTGAGATGGCTGCTACCTAATTAGCATCTTAATATCTGTTTACTAGATGAGTGGACAGTAGACCCCGGGTAATGACAGTATGGTAAAGTTAATATGAGAGGGAAAAAATGTGGGTGAAATGGATCAGAGCATGGATACAGCTTCTCACTAATAAGCCTTTGTAGTGCTTGAGAGCTTAGAAAGAAATACACTGTATCTCCTCCCCTTTCCACTCTCAACAAGGTACAGTGAGAGAGGCCCAGCCACAGTAAATGATCCATAAGTGCTGGTTGTCCTGAACCAGGGGCTGAAGGGAACTGCAGTTCCTAAGTTTTATGTAGTGGAGGTGGGGGTATATATTTTAAGTTCACCTGAGCAATCTCATACTACATTAATGCATAATGTTACCACTTTGGGCTTTGCATATGTGGATAAAAAGGCTGTTCTCACTGCCTTCTTTGAGGATTATAATAATAATTACCATATAGTTACAATGATAGCAGCTAACTCCTGGGAAGCACCTTCTATGTGTCAAACACCAAGCTAAGTGCTCATTCCTACTGAATTCTTACAACAAAGTTAGGCAATACTGTTAATGTTTAAGGGAGGTTTTACTGAGAGGTTAAATAACTGGTCTAGGTTCAGAGAGCGAGGAAGGAGAAGAGCTTGCATTGAAACTATAGTCTTTACGTTAAACACAATGCATCCACCACAGCACTAGGCTGCCTCCATTCATTGAGATGGACCATGAGCAAAGCACTGATTGAACTAGTTTCTCACATGAAGGACAGTCAGTACAATTAAATAAACTGTCCCAACCTGATGCAGCTTGTGTTTATCTCAATTTTATTTGAACCCAGGTCTGGCAAACCATAAAGCCACATTCTTTGTTCTATACCACATTTGGGTGTAAAACACAATTTTTTAAACAGACACAGTACAAATAATAATAAGAGATCAGTTCTATTGTAGTCTTTTCTCACTGTGACTTTTCAGGTCCTTGAGCTCCAATAAAACTCAGAGCATCTGGAGATTTCAAAACATCTCCTCAGCTCCAGGATGGCCACCCAGAGTATGGAGATCGACGTCTTCTTTAATAATACATTTAATTCCTCTACTAAAAATACTGAAAATTTAAATTATATAATATACTTCCAAGTTAGGTAAGACTATGTGAGGCATCTTTTAGAAGATAGCAGATGAGATCAGAAAGTTAAGTAGCTCTCCCTGCCAAAAACAAAAACAAAACGGCAACAAAAACAAAAACACATAACTAGAAGAGCTAGGAATGGAATCTGGGTTTCCTAAGATGCCAACAGCATTTCAGTAGGTCTGATCTGAATTAGAAAACACCAGAATCTTCCTTTTGGAGAATCAACTAAAAGCTGTGGTTCTAATTTCATAGAGGTCTTTAGTGACAACTGAAAAACTTTTACTTATTCTTGGCCAAATAGTTCAATCATTTACCTCAACAACTGTTGGAAATTTTCCTCATTCCCTTGAGACTTCCCTCCAATCAATTTTCTAGTTAGTATTTACGATCTTGAAATCCCTCAAACTCTTTTTCATCTTGCCAAAATATATTTACATAACACTCATCCCTTCACTTACTGCCAGTCTCAGAGCATGAGCTGTTGCTCTTTTCACTATTAAAACTAACAAATGTTATCTGACACTATCTCCTATCCTCCTTATAGGTCCTTGTTCCATCAATTGTTTCTTCTCTCTCTTTCCTTCTCTCCCTTTCTTTTTTAAACCTAAAAGGAGTAACATATATATTCCAAAATTTCCATCCATCCACTCCTCAAACCACTACATTATGTCCTCTGCTTTCACTACTGTGTCATGACCATTATCATCAAGCTCAGTCATGGTGCTCTGGTTTCCATAATCAATTGACCACTTTGAAGCCAATATCCTTCTGAATCTCTCCGATGCACTTACAAGTCACTCTTATGGAAGTTTTCATTTCTGTCATTGTCAAGGAACCACTCCCTCTAATGGTTACCTTTGGTCTAGAACTGCTTCTTCATGAGCATGCTTATTCTTCCTTCTCTCAGCCCTCAGCTCTCTCTGCTCTCAGTCCACACAACCTCCCTTCATGATGCTATATTCTTGCATTATCTCATTCCTTTAGCCAATCATTTTTTTCAACAAATACTTCTGGAGTTCTCATTATGTACTTGGCATATTCCAGATTCTGGTTATAGAATGAAGAACTGAACAAAATCTCTGCCTTCATTGTGCTAAGATTTTAGTACAAACAATGTACAAATAAAGAGTTAAAAATACTTTGTCAGGTGCTAATTATTTTTATATCAAAGAAAAAAGCAGAGCAGAGGGATCAAGACTGATGGAGCAAATCGTTTGATATGGTGACATTTTGACAATAACATGAGTAAAATGAAGACAATTACCAGGTATTTTCTAAGGAAGAACATTTTAGATAAAGGGAACAGCAACTTAAAAAGCTCAAGTTGGGGGACAGCTGGGTTTCTCAGTTGGTTAAGTGGCCGACTCTTGGTTCTGGCTCAGGTCATGATTTCAGGGTCCTGGGATCAACCCCCACCTACCGCCCCCCATTGTCAGGTTCCCTGTTCAGCAGCTTATGCACACTCTCTCTCTCTATCTCAAATACACACACACACACACATACATACATACATACATACATATATCTATCTTAAAAAATAACAAGAATAAAAAGCTCAAGTTGGAAGTATGTCTGATATATTCTAGAAATAGCAAGGAGACCAGTGTGGCTGAGATGGAGTGAGCAAGGAGGAGAACAGGATGAGCTGAGTTCAGAGATGTGGAAACAAAAAGATCATGTCAGCTTTGTAGAATATAAGGGTTAGGGTATAAATTCTACCTGCTATAATAAGGACCAGATTTTAACAGTTGCTTGAGAAAAGTAGAAGGGTATTTGTCTCTCTCTTGAAAGTCTAAGCTTAAGCCCTTGAGAAACAATGTTGCCAACTGCATGATGCAGGGTTACCAGACCATTTGTTCTTACTGTCTTGTATTCCTTAACACAGGGCTTTCAAAAATGCACCTAAGATGGCTATTTCATTGTCCTACAGCACATACTGCAGGTGGTAGTAAGAGAGACAGTAGAAGATGAAAGCAAAGGTCTTTTATTTTTAAGGTGCTGTGAATAAGTTAAACACAAAACTTACAGTAGTGTTGTTTTCACTAGGACCCAATTGCATAACCAAAATTAAAACCAGGAAACCTGAGAAATGTAATTTTACCTGCATGCTCACATCAGGTAAAGTTCTCTTATTGTAGAAGGGGATAAACTATCCTTTTTCCAGTGAATTGCGTTTGTTCCTTTGTGAAAGATTAGTTGACTGCATTTGAATGGGTCTACTTTGGGACCATATTCTGTTCCATTGAGCTATGTGTAAATTATTTCACCACCATCACCCTGGTTTGATGGTCTTAACTTTATAGTCTCGAAGTCAGGTAGTGCCAGTCTTTCAACTTTGTTCCTCAGTATTCTGTTGGCTATTCTGGGTCCTTAGTCTCTCCATATAAACTTCAGAATTGGTGTGTCAATATCCATAAAATTGCTTGCTGGGATTTTGACTTGGATTGCATTAAATCTATCATACAGCTTTTTAAAAAACTGAAATATAACTGATATACAATGTTATATTAGTTTCAGGTGTATAACATATTGATTACTCATTGCTTATCACAATAAGTGCAGGCACCATACAATATTATTACAATGTTATTGACTATATTCCTAATGCTGTACTTATCCCCATAACTTATTTATTTTATAACTGGAAGTTTGTACCTTTTAATAGCCAGTATTAATTTCACTTGCCCCCCACTCACCTCTTGTCTGGCTTCTTATCTCTTAAATAATTCTTCATTGATTTCCCTTAACACTTACTACTGATACTGTTGCTGTCCTAATTCAGACCTTTATTAAGTCTTTCTTGGAATAACAAAAGTTTCCTGATAAACCTGTCTTTAGTCCTGTCATCTTCAAATACATTCTTTATAAAGGGTTCTAGTTAAACTTGAGTCCTTTTATATCCCTCTTTCGACTTTTCACATGTTGGCGAAAGTCTATATCCCGAAACATGTCCTACAGCGCCTCCTATAGGTCAGTTTCTCTCTTTAGATTACCATTTCACCCTCTCCACCTCATTCTAGGTAAACTTTCTGAAGTTCTCCTCAATCAGTGTTGTTACTCTTATGTGTGTTATTACTGCTCCCTTTTGTGAAATGCCCTTCTCTTCTCTCTTAGCTTAGGGAAATCCAGTTTTAACGTTCTCCAGGATTATTTTCTCTGAACACATAAACACCTCATAAATTCTCTACTGTCTTGTCTGCACATTTTTGTATCCCTGCATCTAACCAACACATCATACTTTTCTGCTTATATGTCTATCTGCTCCCTGAGAATAAAGTTTGGTTCTCATTCAACTTTGTTCTGGTACACTTAGAACAGTTATTGACACATTTGGAATACTCAGTATATATTTATTAATAATGGAACAAATAAGTGAGTAAATGTATGATCTCTCAGATTCAAGTGCCAGTAGGATTTCTGCTACATATTATTTTTCTCTCTTCAAATACTTTTCAAAGAGACCAATTCAAATGATAAAGTCATTTACTCTGTAAACAGCTGTTTAACTACTTGTAGTTCTCAGATTTGCTGTCAGTCATCTTTCTTTTTCTATGTTAACCATGAGAATTTCTCTCCTTATGCCAGTTGTCTTCTGTCATACATCTGCATTCCCTCTCTACTCAACATTTTCCAAAATTTATTTTACCTCTGTGAGTACATTACCAGATACACCGTCAGACATTTTAGTTAACAAGTTATATATTTATTTCTAACTTTAATTTGACTCCTATCTGTAAAACCCCACTGTACTCTTTCTTCTGACTTTTATCTTGCCTTTTTGATTAGGAGTATGCAAAGGTAAAATTTGTTTCAGCGTAGTAAATAAAATGACTTATGGTAGATATAAAATACACATTATTTCACACTCAAACAAATCAAACTTCTCTTCCCCTTTGATTATCGGCTCACTTGGGAATTTAGTTGAAGGGGTTTATCCATATGAAATTTAGAATACACTGGAAAGGGACTAAAATAAATGTTGAAAATAGTTTATTTCAGCATTTCCAAAACTTCTCATCTAAAACTATTCCTGTGAGATGCCTATTTCTATTCTGAGTCAGTTGTGTGGAGGAGGATTTAAACTTCAACATATTTCCCCTTGCTCTTATTTTCAGAATAAAGTTGTATTTTATATCAACAATTTAATTGAGAAAGACAGAAATATGAACATCAATCTTACCACAATATTTACCTTACTGAGATGAAAAAGAAATGCTATAGCTTTTTGTTCCTTAATATAAATATCACAGAAACCTTATAGAAAAAGATTTCCTAAACTTTGTTTGAATTTCAGAATTATTAAGATGCAGGATCACGTGACTTATTATCAATGTATATTTCTGGTCCCTAGACCCAAAGCCTAATCAGAAAGACCACATCCTAAGAAAGAGTGACTATACTCTCTAGCACACTAAAGCCATTAAGAGCTACAGATCTGAATCATACTTCAAGCTTCTGTCAGAAATGAGCCAGAGAGAAAACTCCAAGATGTTTTTCTGTATCCAGGGACATTGTGATGGACATATAGGTATAGATATAATTATAGATATTGTTATGCATCTATGATATTACTATTATAGTACTACTATATACATAAAATATAACATAGTATTACTATATTAATATAATAAGAATTTGTGAATGTTCAGGTAGATCATTTTGGTATACATACATATATTTATAAATTCATAATTAAAATGCTCTAATGTTAATTAAGTTTTGTTTATCTTCATAGTTTACATAAAGGGGCACTTTAATACCATAATTCACTTAGAAACCAATTAGTTTCTGTGTCATTCAATATGTTTTCTTGTTTTTTTTTTTCCAAGAGAAACAATGTTCCAGTTGGAGTTCTGAGATATGAAAATGTGCATAGTGGTTAAATATAGACATATCATTACTGAATTTCATGGGCAAAATACTTGAGGGAAAAAAATTTAGACACATAACAATTTAAAATCAATAAAATGGCTTTCTACATAGAAGACTTCCGAAAGGAAAAAAAGAAGAAGACTTTTGAAAGGGAATGTTCTCAGAAATGCTCCAAAATGTTGCATAAAAAGTTGATTATATAACACAGTAATAAGATATTTCAAAATATCTGTTCATAACCTTACATGTTTGGTGGTTTTCTTGAAAATTAATTAGTTACTAATACTCTTGGGGGTGCCTGGCTGGCTCAGTTGTTAAGCCTCTGCCTTCAGCTCAGGTCATGATCCAGGGGTCCTGGTATCGAGCCCTGCATCAAGCTCCCTGCTCGGTGAGAAGCCTGCTTCCTCTCCCACTCCCCCTGCTTGTGTTCCCTCTCTCGCTATGTTTCTCTCTGTCAAATAAATAAATAAAATCTTTTAAAAAAAAAACAACAACATTCTTGGGAAAGAACTATAGATCTTTCAGGTGTGAGGATAGATGATATTCAGAAGTAATTTATATTCTTACATCCCAGAGGAGCTAAATATCTTACAAAAGAATGTATTTATATTTAGCCTTACTCAATATATTCAAGTTAATTTGTTTATTCATAACCAATAAACTGGCCTGTACTGGCAAGGAAGTGGGTGGTTTCTTTCTAACACTTGGATCAAAAGAATTAGTTTGTCACTGGTTATAACTGGTATAGGTTATTTTATGACTGGTAGATACATGATATATAAGAAACATGTTGCTAAGACAGGGCTTCTTATTGATTTGAAAACTAGAGAATTTGACTTTCTTTTTTTCTCATTTAAGACGATGTGCAAACGACTATGTGCAAAAGACTATGTGACAACCCTGACAGCTGAGAAAGGTCATCCAGAGGTACTTCTGATGACAAATTAGTTTAAACCTCAGATTGACGACCGGTTAAGAAGGAATTGACCATAAAAAAGAACTAGGATGGAGATTTGGGGGAGATGGTAGAGCAGCAAGGGAGAACTTTCTCTTTACCCAGACAACAACTTCACTAGCACAATCTGTCTGATCTATTTTGTAATTCTGGAGTCTATTGAAGGCTGGCAACATCCAGAGAAAGAACCAGATGGTAAACTGTGGCTAATGTTAGTCAATTTCAACTCTCAATTTCAGCTCTTAGCAGAGTAGCAATTACCTGCCCCTTATCCTCTGTCCCATGAGGCAGCTGTGTACCTGTTCCTGGAGCATCCCACAGGCAGCTTGCAAGAACTATCCTCCAGATTTTAGAGATCTGTGCTATGGTGGCCAATTACTGCTTCTGATCAGAGGAACAGTTCCTCAAAAACTTAAAAATAGAATTACCGTATGATTTTGCAATCGCACTACTGGGTATGTACCCAAAAGAAATGAAAAGCAAGATCTCAAAAAGATATTTGTACACCCATGCTCACAACACTAAAATGTAGAAGCAACCCCAGTGTCTACCAATTGATGATGGATCAGCATTCCAATGCTGTGGAATATCATGCAGCCTTAAAAGGGAAGGAAATTCTGACATATCCTTGGAACTCTCATTCTCCTATCCCATGAAAAGCTACATTAGACATTAGTAATACAATATTATTCAACATGATTCATTAGTCAAACATGCAAGTGAATACTGACTTTAGAGCAAAAACCTAGGTGTGAAAAATGGTTAATTAAAAGCTCTGTAAAGTTGGAAAAGTCATCTCACTTCTCTGAGCTTCCATCTCCTAATCTCTAAAATAAGGATAACACCCACTTTGAAGCATTACGGTGACAACTCAATGAGGAAATAAATTTGAAATGCAAAACACAGCATTCAACACAACACCAATTCTCTGTAAATTATGGTTGTTATTATTATTTGGTAAAAATTGACAAGTATGAAACATTTAACTTTACACAGAACAAAATCCTAGGGAAACAGTATTCCAACTGTTAAACACATTGCTTCTTGATTCACAGAAATGATTTTAAAAGTCTGCCAGGTTGGGAAAAGGCAACTTTTTCTTTTTTCTAAAAATCTTATATTAATATTAATATTTAAATGGTGTCTAGTATTACTTTGTTTTCTACTTTTTCCCGATTCTGTTAATGACTGTGGACTTTATGGTATGTTTAAGTGGAATATTTGTAATCTAGTTCTATTGTGTAAAACAGATTAATCTAACTAAAAGGAGAGAATTACCATGTGGTGGGAAAGAGAAGGAGGGTGTTTCAAATCCATTCTGAAAAATTACATGCTATGTAATGCTTGGAAGTAAATGTCTAACATATAAAAGTATTATAATTTCCCCTTAGAAAATGATAGAGAGAATACATATGTAATGGGTCTGACAGTCCTTCAGAAAGCTGTGAGTAGCTCAAGGGAGTCTGATGGGTATTAACAGTAACACTATGATCTGTACAGTGCTTTAAGGTTTACATAGCTATTTGATGTTAAATCTCATTTGATTCTCATGGAAGAGTAGTTAGGAAGTACATAATATGCTTTTAATTTTATCAATGAGAAATATGAGGTTCAGAAAGTATAAACAACTTGTTAAAACTCACAAAAATTGTCAGGATAGAACTGAGACTAAAATCCAGGCCTTAGAATCCTAAATCCAGAACCTAGAGCACCAGAGGATGAATTATCCACCCCATGAGCAATCAGCAGTATGACATAGCCCTGCGCCTTGGTCTCCTCCCCGATTAAACAAGGGTTCTCTAGCACTTATTTCATAAGGTTGTCATGAGGATTGAGTGACATTACATCTTACTGCCATGACCGGCATTTAAGAAGCAAAGCTAAAAATGTTAGACGTTATTTTTACCAGTACTCTATGTTTCACTTTCCAGGATCATCTAAGAAGCACAAAGCGAGGTAAAGTAGAAATTATCTGAAGTTTCTAATACACCAGATATTATCAATGTCAAAGCAACATCCTCGTAGTAGACTGGGCCAAATCCTGTGGGCTTGCTGGACAATAACTACTCTAGGAAACATTACATACTGATGGACTCAGGTTTAAGGGAGTATGCCCTCAGGTCTAAAAATCAGACAGCAATTGGTTTCTTCCCTGTTAGTTTTCATCCTAATTTTTTTTCCAGTAATGTAGAAATCTCAAATCTGCCTTAAATTTTCTCCTGTGTTCTTAAAGATCCTACTTGTCCACATGTTTAGCTCACATGAACAATTTTGTGTGAAATAATGTCAAACTTGGAACCACATTTCTTATTAAACCAAGAAGACAATATAGTTGAGTACTTTCATGAGCCAAGGACCATATTGGGTACCCATTCTAAAATGGTGAGCATGAGGCTTCCATTTCTTAGAAAATCTGATAAGAATAAATTGAGGCAGACAAAGAACAAGTATGTTCCCTGCAACCCCATGAGTGCTATAATGAAAAATGTGTGCAAATGCTACTGATTTCACAGGAAAGTGACCAGCAGTCTGGGGGAGGTGGGGCAAGTGTTAGGTTACAGAAATCACAGATTGGAAGCTCCTGGCTGAGTCTAGTCAAAAACCAGATGATACATGAATAACTCAAGTAGGCATAAGCAATCTGTTTAGCATAAGCTTTCCATGTAAGTTTCTGCAAATTTGACTCTTGACTTTAAGCAAAATAGGACAACAAATATGCATACGCCTAACTGTCCTTATCATGAAGCAGACAAGCAGGATATGTTGCTTAAATATATGATATAAAGTTTCTAAGAGTTACTGAAAGGCAAAGATAATTGTTCAGTGGGAGATATATATGAAAGCATAAATGCAAATCTGCCATTTGAAGTTAGAAATGATGTCTTAATGAACAAGAGATGACTAAACATAATACATGTCTTAATATTTCTTGCAGATAAGCAATGTGAAAAGATAGACATAAAATATTTTTCCCTAAATAGTTCAGAACACTGGAAATTTTATCAGGGTCAGCTCTACAGTAGGCAGGACCCGGGACAAAAGATTTTTTCAGGACCCAATTGCTCTATAAACAATTTGATTTAAAAAGCTATTCCAAAATGCACTGGCCCATATGAGGTTTAGTAATCTATCAGTGGAGATTTAGAAAAATGGGTAAAGAAGAGGTGCTAATGTAATTGTTTACTGCCTGATTAAGTGCATTGGAAGATTCTTCATGGATTCCAAGCACCATCTCTTACTGTTCGGGGCCAGGAAGTATCTCTTTGTGTTTTTTATTATCATACGTATTACTTCTAGCTCATAATTTATCCACGACCATGGGAAAAAAGGCAGAAATGCGGTCATTTCACACAATGCCTTGGCTTTTTAGCACTTCTTTCTGTTGAAACAATAGAGATCTTTCACCTCTGCAGTTGCCTAAGTACACATTTATTTAATGCTGAAACTCATGACATGGCATCATTTGTCCAGGAACGCGAGCTTCTGATAACTCTAGAAGTTTCAAACTGCGCTTCGTTGAGACCGCACAGAAGTGCATACGTCACCCAGAGTATGCAAGAGAAGAGGAATGAAAAATCATTTTCTAGTCATGATAAATTTTCTGTTTGGAATTTTATTGTATAAATCTAAAAGAGCATGCCTTCCAGCAATGCCCCTTCTTGGACCCTTTAGGCCAAAACCACTGCATTTCTACAACATGATTTCTTTTTTTTTTTTTATACCTAAGAACATTTATTCATTTTTTCACTAAGACTTTATCTTGGGGACATAACTAAACTGTCACCACCCCCCCACCCCAATCTGAAGAAGGGTTAGTACAGCGAATGTTATAAAGCAGATATGAACAGTTTGAAGGATTAGAACCAACACTAACTGATAAACAACCTCCATCTAAATTATCATAAAAATGTTTAAGTAAAAAAAAAGGGGGGAGGGGGCAATGGGGGTTTCAGATTGAACAAGAGCCTCACATTTCATCTAATACATTCAATCCTGGCTAGAGTGTACCAAAATGGAAACAGGATTACTATAATACAAAACTTCCTCTACAGCACGCTGTACACACCTGTGTTCCAAGCCCACCCCCATATGGATGACACAGTCACCTTCTACATATGGACATGAGCAGACAGAGCAATTCCATATGCCCGTATCCTATGCCTACCATTTCTGGTTAGGCTTAAGACTAATGTCAGAGAAAACACCATCACTGCACTGATCTAACATGAGGAAATATCTAGGACTCAGAAGACATTTGGTGTAATCACCAGGGTTTACTCTCAGAGCAGGTGTCACAACCTCACGGGAATTTGACACATGACCACTATCAAGGGTTTGGAGTGACTGCCCTGCATACCAACAGTAAGAGACACACAGTGTGCAGGATACCTGCCTTTGGACTATGTTTGGCTTTTATAAACTAGAGACAAAATTGTGATCAGAACACAAATAGGTGAGAGTTAACACACCAGCTCATTCATGCATCTGAAGTCAGGGACATCATAGTCCAGAACCCTAAACTCATCCCAAGTGTGATAGGGGTGAATATCACCCCACATCAGCAGATCAGCACCACTGTGGAGGGCCAGCCTCACGTGATCCCATGAAAGCAGTACTATGCTGACCCATCAGACCATCCATGAGATCCTGAGATAACACTCACAGATACAAGTCCTATATTTCCTCAACACACTTAGTCAACGTGACTTATGGCAAGGGACTTAAAGGGTTAAAAAGCACACTGAAGGGGTGAACAGGCACTAGGGTCCAAAGGGGTCTTGTCTCTGCCCAGACTACACTGCTGGCCCCAGCGAACCCCAGGCACCAGAGGGGACTTAAATACTTGGAGGGAGGCCCTCTGAGGAGCAGATGGGGCCCTAGGTAGAACTACATCTTGTCCTGATCTAAAAGTGCTACCAAATCTTATCTTTTTCCTCAAATATGAACCTCCTATTTTACCTCCTATATTTATGTCATATTAATAGATACTGTAGACAAAGTAGCATCCTTGGAAAAATAAAGATTAAAAACATTGCATTAAACAAAGTTAAGAATGTTTCTTTAAGGGTGGGATTTTGCATGCCTGCCGCATTAAGTGTGTTTTGGACTTCTTCAGAAAATGCATATTCTATCCTTAGAAGGTACATTCTACATGGCAGATTACTCAATAAATATGTTCAAATAAATTTAAAAAGTGAGCCACTATGGGAAGGAAAATGCATTCAGAGTGTTGGTGTGGTAGGTGATGAAGAGTTAGAGCTTGGGGATACTGTGTGCTAGTCAATCCTGGTTCCAATCTTACTGGGCATATGCCAATGAGGAAGTTCCTAAATTTCACTGTCTCACTTTTCTCATTTAAAAAATGAGAATAATAATCCAGCTTCCATGAGTGCTGTTATAAGAATTATGGATAATATATAAAACAATTAGTTAAACGCCTGGTCCACAGAAGAGTCAATATATTTTCCTGAATCATCCCCTTTGTAAGAATGCTGTGAAGGTTAAATGAGATTTGTAAAGTACTTTCAACAGAGGCTAGCGCATATAAAATGCTCAAAGATGTTACTATTATTACCTCTTCTTCTTCTATACCTCTATTAAATAAGTCATATAAGTTCAGCTTGAACATCTGTTTCTCTGCCTGCCCTGCTGGTACTCACTCTCTCTGTCAAATAATAAATAAAATCTTTTAAAAAAATGAATAATTTTGGCCATGTTTTACCAAAAAAAGTATAAAAAAATGTTTAGAACTGAAGACTCATCTTTTTTGTGTGTCTCACAAGAAATTGAAAATCACTGAATCTGTATTGAATCCCCCAGAATTCACTGTTTCTGAGGGTTTTTTGTTTTGTTGTTGTTGTTGTTGTAGTTCTATAACTAGCCCTGCCACTTTTTAATGAGAAATAGCTAATAAATAAAGGAGGAATGCATCTCTTATTTTTGAGAGTGTTTTGGTTGTCCTAATAAACAACTCCAAGATATCCTGGAAATCAAAATATTTTCACATTCAAACTACAGTTGTTACCTGAAACTTTTACTAAAATCTTTCTTAGATCACCTGATTGTTCATTTGCTAATATATACTCCCTACATTAGTATTCACTCTTACGTTGAGTGGTACCTGCGGATCATGCCTTTAGTTTTCTGCCTTGTCTTAACAATCAGCATAATTATTGCATTAGTCATGAGCATAGACTTTTCTTGCCTATTTTCTGAAAGATTTTATTTATTTTTATTTATTTTATTTCACGTTAAAATATTTTACAGTGCTTCACACCCCAGCATGTAGTAACAGTCTGCAAGTTTTAAAGCATTTTTATGTTCTTTACAAAGAAATGAGGAGATGCTTCAGCTTGGCATTAATCTTTCCATACTTTTTTCCCATATACTTATTTAATTTGATTATTGAAATCCTTACTTATTCTAACTGAGCCTTTACCATGGTATTTTAGGAAAACTACCTTTATTAGTATTGCCTTGAGTAGCAAATAAATGAAAGCATGAAATCATATTTACACACTTGAAATGAAGTTTGTAGGACATACTAGTTCTAAATTCTGTTGAACACATTTTAGTGCTAGTGGCATTAGTGCTATATTATACAACTTTCTTATCAAAGTTATAACTCATTGGAGGAAGTTAAAAGTTCCTCAGTTTTTCCAGTTATGTTATATAAGCTTCAGATTAATCTCCTGAAGACATCCAAAAATGCTGACAGCACTTACATCAGATTTAACAAAGGTTCATGTATTTAAAAAAAAACACAAAGTGAAGAATAGGTTGTTTGGTCAGGTATATCCAGGTTCAAATTCTGATAAATCCTTTCCCTCACTTTTTCCTAATTTACTTGCTGTGTGATGATGAGAAATTTTTGACTGACTTAAAATTTCTGAGCCAAATTTTTTATCTTTACAGTAGGATCAAAAATACTTATATACATTGAAATGCTATATAGAGGATCATAGAAAACAAAATAGCTAAAGTCCATTATGTTTTCTGGAACAGTATTTCTCAAACTTCAAACTTTAATATGCACCATATCATCTGGGAACTTTAGTACAATGTAGGTTCTGATCCAGTAGGTTGAAAGTGAGATCCAAGATTCTGTATTCCTGAAAAGCTCCCTGGAAGTCCCTTTGAGGGACCAGGTCCTTGAAGGTCCCCATGAAGTAATAACCATTCTACTTTTATAATAATTGCTTTCTAGACAGACCAAATTATCCTCATTCTATATGGAACACAGCAAATTTCTCCATTTTTATACTAGTTGTCCATTACTCTCAGTAGTATATTTTAGCTATCACAAACGAGTTGACCTATGTCAAGAATTAAGACTCCGTAGAAATACAAATGTCAGGAAGAATTTTTGCTACCTATAACTCAAGTTCTAAACAAAAAAGAAACTATTTTTTTAAGAACTTCAGTAAAAATAGAGTTTACAAAAGTCTGAGGCACAAACACAGATCTGAATCTGTTCTAATGTCATCAATTGCCAGAAGGTTTTATAGACCTTAAGAAATTCTACAGAGGCAAAGATGGATTGACATTGTTTTTGTTGTTCAGGTTTTTTGTTTGTTTTAAGATACTATCTGCACAAAACAGTGACATAAACAATGGGAAAATTGACAGAACATCAAATCCCTTTTAGAGGAAAAGTCATAAGCTACAGGCAGGGAAATGCTGAGAGACAGATGAAGCAACTTTAGGTAATCAGAGTAAAAACTGCTGCCTGATGGAATCCAAGCAGCAAGAACCTCATTCTGTAAAATACTTGATGACTTTTTATGGCGTTATAGCATTTGGGCTTTATGTCGTGTGATATTCACCCGGTGACGGGCTAGCCCTCTTCTCCCCCAAGAAGTTATCAGTTCTCTGCAGAAAAGTAATTCTGTGGCTGTCTTGCTAAAGATGAACTCATGAATCAGTGATGTGGGCAGAGGTGGCATCCCAAATAGCATTCTGAAAAATCCATAATTTCCTTAAGAAAGACTCTCTACTGAGAAAGTTTCTCTACTGCTGTCAGGTGCTATTATGCCCAAATCATGCAATTCTATTTGGAAACTTGAGGTGGTCTGGAAAAGTGCCCTAAGGAGCTAAAAGAAGAGAAAACTATAAAAGTGAAAGTGTCAGGGAGACAGGATATTTTATTATTGCAAAGGTCAAGAAGAAAGATGTAGGGCTTGTCACTAAACAGTAATAGTGTAAAATGCTACAATTTAATTTAGACCTGATCTGCAATACACTGTCAATGAGACATGAAGTTTTAGGATCAATGAGCAGTATATTCTAAGTCAGGTTTCAAGAATCACCACAGGGGTTCAAACTCGGAACAAACCAAAACAAACAAGATTGTCTGAGAGTTCCAATATTTTGATGAACAAAACACCATGCACAGACAAGTTATCTCATTGTCTTATGAGATATCTCATTGTTTTATATTAAAGACTCATTCCATAAGTCTGTTATATCTGACAGGACAGGAATTTACTCATATATAATAACCTTGCATGCTTGGCTGGCACTTAGCCTCATCACAAAATAGTTGGTCAGTGGATGGAATATATTTCAAATATATTGGAAGAAAGAATCAATGATTTTGAACATAGAGTTGGTTATATCAATTTATCTTCAGTAAGGTGATGAGAATTAAAAAGAAATAATATTTGTTTGAGGTTTTGTTTTCTTTCATGGTTACTTTTCCTATGGATAACTTCTATTTTTTTCTTAGTTGAGGTATAGTGGGCATAACATTATTAGTTATTATTATTAGTTTCATGTGTACAACATAATAATTTGATATCTGTATAGCAAAAAGACCACCACAATAAGTCCAGTTCACATCCACCAACTTTCACAGTTACAAGATTTTAACATTTTCTTCTAGTTTGTGATGATGCCCACTTAGCTGTCTTTTCTCAACTTCCTTTTGAAATGCCTGAGAAAACTCTGTGTAGAGTCTTAACCATGAAAGCCCAGAAAACTAAGAATGCTGGCAAAGATGTACCAATCTCTGGGATGTTTTACTCTAATTACTACATATCTAGGCTGTAAACCCAATTAAGAGGAATTTTTTTTCAAGAGCAAAATGAAAAAATGAATTGCATTTTAATTATGTTTCTTTATTAATTCTGTCAACCAATATAACCATATGCTAAGTTGGTGATACAATTATGATTAGCTGGAGTGATGCAGACTTTGTTTTCATAGAACTCAAAGATAAATAGAAAATCAGAGAATAATTGTTTAAAAAGAACATTGCAGGTATTTAAAGAGATGCTGGGAGCTACAGGAGTGCTGTAAGAATGTAAAAATGTTAAAAGCTAATACAAAGGGTATATTGAGCAAATAACACTACTGTTTTCAACAGTAAAATTAACTAGGAGCATTTGCAAGGATATGAAGGAAGAGAAGAAAATGCATAATGTAATCACTATCTTTTCAAAAATCTTGGGTTAGTTCTGGACAATTCAATAAGATAATAAAAATGATTTAAATAATATAAACTAGCATCATTATTTGTAGAATACTTATTGAACTGAAAATCTAAAGAAAATGGATTTAAATATTTTATGTGTATTAAGCAGGTGACTATATATGACTAGTGACAAAATACACAAGAAATTATAATTTTTATGTGTTATAAAACATAATATTTCACCAACCAAATAGATCATTTTTATAGCAATGCAATAATGAAATTCCCAGAATTTCATAGGTACACACACATGCACACACACAGAGTGAATAATTTTTTAAGTGTAGCATTTTAATAAGTGATATAAAAAAAGACAAATACAGTATAGAATCCATTATTATCTGGCAAAGGGAGAGGGGCAGGAATGAGAAAATGGCTGGAGAAGAAACAAGAATTCTGAGAGTCCCACCCTAAGAATATTTCCAACAATAGGTGGATACTTACAAGCTTTCCCCAGTTTCTGCCCATCAACAAAACATTTACTTTTTGGTATTTAATGAAGATGGAAGAATCTTCTTAGTCCTTTAATTTTGCTATAATATCTATCTGGGTGTGCTGTTCTAATTAAATATTAATATTTAAAACAGTTATAAGTTCAAGGTACCTGCTACAAGAGAAGGAAGGTTCACCGAGATGTGTTGTAGTTCTCTTTGGATTCCAAGAGACAAGGATGTAAATATAATATTATGCTAATAATTCTCAATACACTTTGGGTTTGTTCTTCCCTCTCCTTTCCTCTACCATCACCAGATATTTTCATTCAGAGATAACCAGTGCTGCCTGGTACTGGAGGACCCCTTTGCAAATACCAGAGGCTAACCAGAAGCCACTGAGTTAATCTGCATCCTGGAATTGAAATGAGGTGAAGGGGTTACATTAAATGATGAAGATAGTGAGGAGAATGATTTAGTTACTCCAAGTCAGTAGTATGGTTAGTTGGAGAAATTGGCTCTCTGGGTTTACGTGACCACAACCAGAGGGAAGTGTCAGCAATACCTACAGAGATCAGAGTCAGACAAGTAAATGATTTCATGCCCATGCTAATGGTATTTACTATTATAAGAAAAATTCTGCCTAGGATCATTCTATGCAGAGCGAGATTCAAAGATTAAGTCCAGCCCATAAATGTACCCTTCATGTTCAAGAATTTATGGAGAAAACAGGATTTCATTTCATCCGAGAAAAGTGTAAGGCCTAAAAGCATTTGCTCTCTTCTTTCATTTTAAAAGAAGAAAAATAGAAATTTTGACATGATTGATTAATTGCTGCAAAATAAACCACTTTAAATTCAGTGGCTTAACAATAAACCACAGATTCTGTGGTAGAGGATTTTAGTTTGTCTTTGGTCCCTAGTATCTGGACCCTCAACTAGGAAAGCTCAAAATGTTGGGGTATACCAAGAAGATGGGGGCTAAAGCCATCTGAAGGTTTATTCATTCATATGTCTGTCACATGTTTAGGACCTGGGCTGGAATGACTCCAAATTTAGGCAAATTTGGGACTATCAATCAAAATACATACACATGGCTTTTGCATATAACTTGACTTGGGCTTCCCAGTGGTAAGGTCCCAAGAGTTACCATCCCTAGAAGAGAGGCTGCATCTGAGAGCAAGAGTTCCAAGGTGGAAGCTGCATGGCTTTTTCTAAGCCAACCTAGGAAGTCCCACAATTTCACATCTGAATCATTGTACCTGATACAGACAAGTCATCAGGTCCGGCCCTGATTCATAGGGAGGGAAATAAGGCTTCACCTCTTAAAATGGGAAGGATAAGTTCAATTGCAGAAGAATATGTGGGATGGGAAATACTGCTGGGCGTTTTATATATATATATATATAAAATCTTTCTGATATATATATAGTTTCTGAACATGAAACCAAATTAAAAATATTAGCAATCAATGGGGATTATTTCCTTGATTTTAAAATGATTAAGTTTAAAGGCAGAGTATCAATTTAATATCAACTGCCCTAGAGAAGATGATTTCTAATCATGATATGTAGCCCACATTTTGAAAGTTAAATTTAGATATTCATGTAAAATTTATTCTGTGGCCAGAAATGTCACTGAGTGCCTTCTGAATATAATTACAGCATATCCAGTGAGTTGATACTAATATCCTGATTTTAAAAATGAGAAAACTAAGGTACACAATCAGATAGTTAAATGTATGGTAAAGTTATACCAATTAAAATGACATATTGGTGCAGATAGATCATAATAATAGCCAAGGTTGTACCCAAACAAATTTTATGAAAGAGAAAGAAAGAGAGAGAAGTCTAAATGGAGATAGTTTGGTTTATTTAATAAATAGAGCTATAAATTTAACTTACTAATCAATCTGGGTGAAAACTATTATCTGTTCATTTTTTAATAAACTTCTAATTTAAAAATAGCTGTAAATTTACAGAAAATTTGTGAAAGCAGTATACAGACTTCCCTTAAACTCTACAGCCAGTTACTCTTATATTTAACATCTTCTACTGGTGTGGAACATTTGTCACAATTCATGAATAAATATTACACTATTATAAACTAAAGTCTACACTTTACACATATGTTCCTAGATTTTACCTAATGTTCTTTGTATCCTTCAAGATCTGATCCAATCACCTTGTCACCTTAGGCTCCTCCTGGCTACGATAATTTCCTCAGACTTTCTTTTCTTTGATGATCTTGACAGTTTTGATGATTATTGGTCAGGTATTTTGTGGTATATCTCTCAATTTGAATTGATCTGATATTTCTCTCATGATTGAACTAGAGTTCTGGGTTTTTGAGCGGAACACCATGGCGGTAAAGACCATTTTCAATCACATCATATCAAGGGTACACACTATAACATGATTTACGACGCCTGAAGTTAACACCAATCACCTGACTAAGTATTTGTCAGGACTCTCCACTGGAGAGTTACTCTTTGTTTTCCACCTTT
>PISX010021856.1:22636-32891 GCA_004024625.1 Mellivora capensis
CCATAGTATATACCCTTTCCACCTTTCCATAGTATATACCCTTTCCACCTTTCCATAGTATATACCCTTCTGAAAGACATCAGTTTAGGAGCAGCCCACACCTGAGGAGTGAGGAATTTCGTTCCACTCCCCAGAAGGCAAAGTATCTATACACATTATTTGGAACTCTTTGGCATGGGAGATTTTTCTCTTCTTCCCTTCTTACTGATTTTTTCAGTTGTTTATGTATCTCATTACAGACTCATGGATATTTATTTTATGTTTTGTGTTATAATCCAATACTACCTTATTTGTCATGCAGCTCAATTTTTCCTAGTTTTGGGCACGAGGAGTTCTTTGAGTTGGCTCCTGTGTCCTTTTAGCATATCCTTTTTTTTTTTTAAGATTTTATTTATTTATTTGACAGAAAGAGAGATCCCAAGTAGGCATAGAGGCAGGGAGAGAGGGAGAGGGGGAAGCCGGCTCCCTGCTGAGCAGAGAGCCCGATGGGATGCGGGGCTTGATTCCAGGACCCTGAGATCATGACCTGAGCCAAAGGCAGAGGCTTAACCCACTGAGCCACACAGGTGCCCCATTTCTTTTTCTTAAAGATTTTATTTATTTATTTGACAAAGAAAGAGAGATCACAAGTAAGTAGAGAAGCAGGCAGAGGGAGAGGGGGGAAGCAGGCTCCCTGCTGAGCGGAGAGCCCACCTTTTAGCATATCCTTATCCCTGTGAAACTTTTTGATCAGCCATTTATCTAAGGAGTTCAGAACTATTTTATCGGAGAACAGTATTAGAAGCAAGACCTGAGTTCTTGATAGTTTTTTATACTTTTTCTTTTAATTTTGAGGTATTTATGGATTCACAAGAAAATGTAAAAATAAGAGTTCCTTTATAACTTTTATAAAGGCTCCCCTAGTAATATCATGTTAGAAAGCTATAGAATGGTATTATAATCAAAATGCTATTTATTATATTTATTATTTAATGATAAGGAAAGGGAAGTTCTAGTTGGATTATTCAAGATTCCAAATATGTTCATTTGATCAAGCATAAGCTGAAATAGATAAAGAATCTTGTCTTGGAACCTAGGACAGATAAAGAACGGTCACCTGTAAAAAAGATGAGTACCAGTCACTGGGATGCTTTGAGGAACTAAGGATACTCTTTGATTTCCTGTTCTCTAAGGAGGCTGATAGCAGTTTATCCTCTCTACTTTTGCTCCATTTATCTCTCTCCTTTTCTAACTTTCCCTTGATGATTGATTGAATTAATAGGCCTCATTAAATTTCCTTCCTAGTCCCCAATACGACTGGCTATTGATGATTCTGATTATCTGATGATTTTTTTTTGCCTGTGAGTATCAAGGAACAGCTGGAGATCATAAGACCCTTTTCCAGCATGCCCCTATGATTATTTTATTAATTGTTGTGCAATTTGCCTGAACAGTTTTGCAATTCTCATTATTAACAGCTTTCCTCAGAAGGAAAAAAAAATCAAAACACAAATTTAAAACAGACAAACATGAGGCTGTGTCTCTCTAGGCCCTCTTTGTACTTTGACACCATGCCAATCCTACATCGTGGCCATTGAGTTACTCAGTTCTAATTTTCTGTTTTAAGGAAATCTCTTCTGCAAGTAAATATCAGGGTTGTAATGACATCCTCCAGGTAAATACCTGTCCCGGCCTACATATAGATCCTTGACTTCATCTCAAGATTCTGAGACTAGGGACGCCTGGGTGGCTCCATTGGTTAAGCCTCTGCCTTCAGCTCAGGTCATGATTTCAGGGTCCTGGGTCACAGGGAGCCTGCTTCTCTCTCTCCTTCTTCCTGCTGCTCCCCCTGATCGTGCCCTCCTTCTCACTGCCAAATAAATAAATAAAATCTTAAGAAAAAAAAAATTTTGAGACTATATTGATCACGTGGTAAACACCCAGACAATAAAAACTTGACAGAGACCCAACTATAATCGCAAAGGGACAGTGAAACACCAGCTTTAAAACTTTTAAACAAGTAGCTTGTATACTGTATCTAAACCAATCAAATCTTCACGTAGAGAGAGACTTAAAATAACATAATTAATACTAGTGTTTTTACTCTCCGAATTTATTCAAGGCTATGGCATAAAAAATCATTCTTGTATAAATTTAGATGCGTCTTTTCTCAAGACTGTGTGGCACTTGAGAGACTTGAAACCAACTCTTTGTCACTGCCTAAAGTAACTGACTTAAAAATAGCTAATGATGAAGTTACTAAAGTAATAGAACTCCCAAATTTTCATTTTAATTGGGTTTTTACTTAGTCATTTCTTGTCCTCCTTATCCACAACATTTAGAATTTGAAGAGCAGCCCCTGCTAAGTGAAGCATACATGATAACCACTACACTATGGAACCTCCCCAGCCCCTGCTAAGTAAATGAAGAACAAAATCAGATGAGAAATCCAAAGCCTCATGTTTTCATCCTGGGCTGGGACATAGCATCACACATTACAGCCATAATTTATGAGTAAACGTTAAATTAAAGGCTAGAGAATGAAATCATGATGGTTTATTGATGATTCCAATATGAATGTGATAGAGGCTTCTAAAACAGGCATTTTATTTAAAACTACCTTTCATTTTTTGCTACCAAAAAAAGAAGAAATTGGAGGGACGCCTGGGTGGCTCAGTCCGATAAGCATCTGCCTTCGGCTCAGGTCATGATCCCAGGGTCCTGGGATTGAGCCCCACCTGGGGCTCCCTGCTCAGTGGAGAGCCTGCTTCCTCCTCTCTCACTCCCCTGTCTGCTGTTCCCCCTGCTTGTGCTCTCTTGCTCTTTCTTTGTCAAATAAATAAATAAAATCCTAAGGTGGGGGGAAGAACAAACTAGAACCTACTATGGAAGGAAAACTCTAATATTTAAGATCTTTGTTAATTGTGGTGTAATCAGTTCTGCAGGCACACTTAAAGAGAGGTAAGAAAGACAGATAATAAATAGTGTTCCCCTAAAGAGAGGTTGAACTGGGATCTGAATCTCATGAAAAATAAAATGGACTATTTCAAATGAATTTGTGACTGAAGAAAATAAACAGTTATTTAGTTTCTTTTTTTAAATGTCACTATGATATATTTCTACTGATCGGTTTTGTACTTTTATCGCCTCCAGTCTATCCCTAAAGGTAGGCAAAGCAAACGCACCCATTATTCAATATCATTCATTTGGTCACTTGAAATACAGTTACTAAAACAGCTTCAAAAGGTGGGAAAATTTTATGGAACAATTAAAATGACAGCATTCCCAAGATCCTTGGCTTTTGACCACAGTAGACCAATTCTCTCTCTCTCTCTATCTCTGTCTTATGTACTTTTTGACAGAAAGAGCAGGAGCAGAGGGAGCTGCAGGCAGAGGGAGAGAGTGAAGCAGGCTCCCCACAGAGCAGGGAGCCCAATGAGGGGCTTGATCCCAGGACCCTGAGATCATGACGTGAGCCAAAGGCAGACTGAAGTGGCTAAGCCACCCAGATACTCGTCTTCTCTTTTCTTTTCTCTTGATCTTATGTTTGTATATGTGATATTCTATGTTCATGTTCTATGGAATTCTCAGTAGAATGGAAATCTGAAGGCTTGAGTTTTAGTCCCCTAACACTTTCTGGCATTTTGACTAGAGTAACCTTTTCTCCTCTTGCTTAGATTTTTTCCTTGGCAGGGGTGCCTGGGTGGCTCAGTCGGTTAAGCATCTGACTCTTGGTTTCCTCATGATCTCAGGGCTGTGAAATGGAACCCTACATCAGGTTCTGCACTGGGCAGAGCCTCCCCTTCTCTCTGCCCCTCTCCCTTCTAACAAAAAAGGATTTTCTCCCTGCCAAATTACTTTGAGTCTCTAATTTTCTGACTTTATCCATGCAACAAGTAAACAATTCATCTAGCCATTAATTATAATTTTTCCAAAAGAATAAACAAACACCAACATTTTTTTTTTACACGTGAGATCAGTATATGGAAGAGCAGGTGGAACATAGTGGGTTATTTTTCCCACTGGTGGTGGAAAGTGTGCATTTCAAAAACTGTTTGCAAGAAGGTATGGAATTGTCTCCCTCTGAACAAGAGCATGACTTAACTGAATTTCAATCAGAGGAATAAGGGTAACAAAATAAAAGCATGGTGATAGAAAACTTCAAATTCTCTCCCTAAAGACAACCTTCTACTTCTCTATTTCTACATTTTATCTCTTCCTATAAAAGAAGAAATCTCTCGTGATCTATAATGGCAGTTGATCAACTAAAATACCAAAAACATTCCATTTCCTCTTTAAAACACAGAGACTGCACTTCAGCTGGCCACCAACTACAACCCAAAGTCGCATGTTTCAAATGAGAAAACACAATACTGGCCAAAAAAATCTAAGGGGCATTATATACAAACTTTAAAATATTTATAATTATGCATTATCTATTGATCAAAACACAAAGAATCTTATACACTCATTACATGACTTTGAGAGGGATTTGGTGGTTCCCTAGTTTTCCCAGTATCTCACAGACTTAATTTTCTCAATTTATTGAGTATGTTCCCATCTCCTGGGGATGAAATCACATCATCCTTATTCACATCACACATGCCCCTTGTGAGAAGTCTTGACTGGGACATACTGGGCAGGCACAGTCTCTCCTTGTGGGCAAAGCTCCATGGGAAGCAGATTATCCAGAAACGACTTCTTAAAATGAGATTAGCTGATCTAGTGATATCCCTACCATCAAAGGTATAGGCATAAGGCAATCCTTACAAATGACACAGAGAAGGGATGATACCTTCTGACTATCCAGAGGTTATAAAACATACCACCAAACGAATCCGTAGCTTATATCCTATTGTGGGTTCTTTCTTCATAACTGTGATTATTTTAAAAGTAGTGTTAAAGATAAATACACAATGAATCAATTCATACAAAGCACTTAGAACAATGTCTGGAATATAGTGAAACCTTCGTATGTGTGGTATAATTCCATATAAATTATAATTCCATAATTCTCCTTAGGCCAGACTAACACATACAAACCACAGGTTTATCCAGGTTTCCATTCAGGAAAAAGTAAAAAAAAAAAAAATCCTAGTAACTTGCAGGTATTCAACATTTTACAGATCATGAAAAGAGTATTTGCAGGTACACTCTACAGAGTGCCCCATGATTACTTTGACAATATTAATCACTTCGGAAGGAAAGGGAGAATAGGCATCCCTCAGACAAAATAACGTAAAGTGAAACTGATTATTATAAAATACCAATTCCAGCAGCGACACCAGGCACTGATCGTTACAATATTCATTTTGGCAGTACAATGCATTTGCTAAGAGATGAACACATCATAAACCCATTTCCCTAATGCATACAAATTTTATTCTGAGTTAAATGTGTTCTTATGTATCCTGCTTTATTCACAAATACAAAGAGGACTTTTTGTTTAGACCCTGCATGTTTCTTGATTTTTTTTTTTTTGCTTGTTTGTTTGCTTTTTCTAAAAAATGATTTTGTTCCACATTGGCAATAGAAAAGTTAAGCACAAAAGCCTTCTAAAAAGACCTAAGTGACTTTAAAAAACTCTTTTAGAAAAACTGTCCTTAAAATGAAATGAACATATATAGAAATTTAGCATGCAGCTGGTACAAGACACAGTGAAGGACCCCTGCTATGCTCAGGGAAGAGAAGACACCCAAGAGACAGTCTTAGAAGCCACAGCAGATGGCCCTGTTAAGCCAGAGCAGACCAATTAAAGTTGTATTTGGAGCACTCTGTTACCCCTGGAGGACAGAGGGAAAAAAAGAAAGTAGGAGGCGCCACATTTAGTAACGGTTCAGGCTGTATCACCAAACCTGTAAGAAGTATGTCCCTGGGAATGAGATGCTTTTCATTTGGACTGTGCCTTTTATTTTATGCATTGTTATCAGCAGTCAGGGATCTTGACTATGCTGGGTGTTATTTTTACATTTCAAAGGAGCACAAATGAAGCCAGGTTCCCTGTTGCTGTGTTTTTATTTAGTTCAAATTTACTCTCTGGGACACATGTCTTTTTAGCAGCCCTGATAGTAGGGATCCTCTAGAACAACCCCACAGGAAAGGGACAGAGCAAGACATTGAAGAATTTTAAAATTCTTCTTTGAGCTGGGTTGATCTTGGGGGAAAGGAAAAACAATAGCAAAACAGTATTTCCAAATATCAGTAGCTTCTCTGTGCTACCTAGGAGGCTCTGCCTGCTTAAACTAATTGTATATATGGGAAAAGAATGAATCAATGCATTTGGAACTTGTTTTGAATATACCCATTATACAATTATGGACAGATGCAAATAATCTGATTTCAGTTTGGTGCAGGGAGGGAAGTATTAGTTTGCAGGTATTCCTAAATAGCTGAAATGAAGGCTCTGCTCAGGTACAATTTCAGAGAAAACAGATTTTTTTAAAAAAATCTTCACCAATCTAATTCTTTGCAATGACTAAAATTCTCATAGACTTAGTCCCCTGATTTAAGGCACAAAAGGCCATTACTAAAATTTAAAAGGCAAGGGAAACAAAACCAAAAATGAACTGTTGGGATTTTATCAAGATAAAAAGCTTCTGCTCGGCAAAGAAAACATAAACAAAACTAAGAGGCAACCTATGGAACAGGAGAAGATATTCGCAAATGATGTATAAAAGGACTGCTATCTAAAATCTATAAAGAATTTCTCAAACTCAGTATCAAAAATACAAATAATCCAGTCAAGAAATGGGCAATGTCTACAGAGACAATTATGTGCAATGAAAGTGTAACACAAAATAGGAGAGATTTGTATGATGACTTTCATAGGTTATTATATTAATTCCCACTTCAGCACTGGGTGGCACGAAGAACAGACCTTTACCTTACTGTAAATAAGCCTGAATGCCATACCGTTTTCAGATGGAGAGATGGGTGGGTGTCTCGTTTTGTGATTTAACTCTAAGTTTTAATAGAGTCCCTAGAGACTTCCACCTGGCCAAGTCAAGCGCATACTGTAGCAGCTGCTGCTGCTGAAGGAAGGGTCACGAGAAAACATTTTCTCTCTCCTCTTCTGCTCCCTCCTCCTTTGTGCTAGTTCTGCAAATCCACTCTGCACTGTGCCAAGAAAATGCCATCTGCCTCCTACACGAAAGGCAACAGTTTCCAACATAAATAAGCAGTTTTGCAGCTCTGGGGTAGGAATGTGTGGAAGTTAAACTGCAGTTAGAGGGATAGAATCCACAGCTTACATCTTGACATACCTTTCTAATTGATGCTTTGGTGTAATCTTGCTTTCTTAAAACCATTTCTTACTAAGCAAATGGGGACTTTAGGATCATCATCTCTCCATGAGATTGAAAATGAGATCTTAAAATTAAATTGGTCTCAAGCACTTGTATTTACTCTAAATGACCATGTGTATGATTGGGGCAGAACACCAAGTAGGCTCATAAAACAACAAACTTCTTCAAATTTTAGGTTCTTAATTACTTTCTTAGATGTTCTAAAAAGAATATTTTGTAATAAGAATTCACTTCTCACAGGAACTTTAAGGAATAATTCTAGTCTTTGGCAACCTATTCATAAGAGGGCTAAAGCTTTCATAGTGTTTGAAAAGTAGATGGTAGTCAAGGTAAACTTCATTAATGAATAGTAATGTGATCGTATGTAAATTACATAATCTCATGAACCTCATCTATAAAATAAGAGGCTTTGAAGGTTAGATGATATAATTCATATCATAGGGTGGCTCCTTCATCAGGTAGTTTTACAGATTAGATGATATATGCAAGTAGAGTTCTAGGTACATAACAAACATTCAGTTCTCTATATTTTACTACTTTACTCAGGTCTCATTGACTTGATTTATGATCTCAAGTTAAACATTGTATTTTGCCTACTTAGATCAATCTATAAAATGCCATCTCTGAGTATACATACTTTTCCTATGTAATGGGGTTCCTTGAAGAGTCTAATAAGATCACAGATATGAAAGCATTATGAAAGTTATACATATAAATCTCTAAATGTGAGTAAAATTAGTATTTGTCATAATCAAATAAACCCTTGAGAGTTGGCTTAGTGGAATATAATGATGGAGGTGTTAGGCAGAAGCCACATCATAAAGGGCTTGATAAACCATGATAAAGAAATTTTAAGGTCACTGGACTGTATCAGTATCATCTTCCGCATTGTGATGTTATTTTATAGCTGTACAGTAAGTCACCATTGGGGGAAACAGAGTAAAGACACACAGGATCTCTCTGTACTATTTCTTATGACTACATACAAATCTATAATTACCTTATTTTTTTAAATGAGCATAGAAAGCCATATACTTTATCCTGAGGTAAATGGATAGCCATTGGTGGGTTTTATACAGGAGACTGAAAAGATTAGACTGTTACTTTAGAAAGATTCTTTTGGAGACAAGATAAAGGGGAGACCAGAGAGAGAGAGAGAGGAAGGAAGCAAGAAGGGAAGGAGGGGAGGGAGGAAGGAAAGGGAGAAAGAGAGGGAGGGAGAGGGAGGAAAGGGAAGAAAAGGGAAGGGAAAGGAAAGGGGAAATGTACAAAGGACACTAGAATTTCCAAGGTGGATTTTCAAGAGTTTAAGTAAGAGATTAACATTTAAAAAAGAAATGAAAACGGAGAGGAAATTGTTTTTTGAGACATATGAAGGGTAAGGAATGGATACATGTTTATAGATCATTAGACATGACTATAAGGCAGCGACAGTAGTCAAGAAAAATGTTCACATTTTTTTAAGATTTTATTTATTTGACAGACAGAGATCACAAGTAGGCAGAAAGGCAGGCAGAGAGAGAGAAGGAAGCAGGCTCCTTGCTGAGCAGAGAGCCCGACGCGGGGCTCGATCCCAGGACCCTGGGATCGTGACCTGAGCCGAAGGCAGAGGCTTTAACCCACTGAGCCACCCAGGCGCCCCAACACATTTTTAACTTGAACAATTAGATGATGGTGGCTACAATTACTCAAATAGACAACAGGGAAGAACATAAGGAGAGGGAGGGTAATGTAAAGGACACTGGATTAGGAAGTACTGGGTTTCAGTGCCTGGGAGATAAAGAGAGATGATTAGTAGACAGACATACATATATTCCTAGATCTCAGGAATGAGGTCTAGGTTAGTTTCATATGCATATACATATGGCTCCAATCCTTGGGAGTAGATGAACTCACCCAAGAAATGCCCATGGAGTAATAAAAGTAGAGAATCTAGGACAGGAAGATGAATTTGTGCCCCTTATTTGAGCCAAGTCATGAATGAACTTGTCCTGATAAACATTCAAAATGTGATGCATAATCTCGATGATTCCAGAGAGGCCACAAATATGAAAAGAGTCTACTACACCAATATAGAATCCCTACCAATAAAATAATAAAATAAATTGTTACACAATATGGTTTGAAGCACTAAATGTGGTACATGTAATTTAACTTAAGAGAATTGTTTCTGGTGAGTGTTCCCTCTTTATGCTCCTTCTTTCCTGCTTCCCTAAGATCTCATCCCCTTTCATTTCAACATTGTTAAGTTCTATCACACAAGTCAAAAAATAAGGCAAATGTGATTATGAAGTGCTGAATTTTCAATGTGCTGCATTTAACGCTGATCAATATTATTTTTTTCTCACAGTTGCTTTCCTGTCACTAATTTTTCCTTTGCCATCTAATTCATTTTTCTTTATCATTACTTTGAAACTCATTAGTAACTTGTCTCCTGAAAACATCCTGGGTGCTATTTTCTTATACCTTTGCTTTGCTGTACATAATTTTGCTAATAGTCACTCAACTGCATTTTTAAAAAGATTTTATTTATTTATTTGACAGACAGAGATCACAAGTAAGCAGAGAGGCAGGCAGAGAGAGAAAGAGAGGAGGAAGCAGGCTCCCTGCTGAGCAGAGAGCCCCATGTGGGGCTCAATCCCAGGACCCTGGGATCATGACCTGAGCCAAAGGCAGAGGCTAAACCACTGAGCCACCCAGGTGCCCCCTAAATGCATTTTTTAAATATTTTTTTTATTTTTTATAAACATATAAAGTATTTTTATCCCCAGGAGTACATGTCTGTGAATCGCCAGGTTTACACACTTCACAGCACTAACCATAGCACATACCCTCCCCAATGTCCATTACCCCACCCCCCTTTCCCGACCCCCCTCCTCCCAGCAACCCTCAGTTTGTTTTGTGAGATTAAGAGTCACTTATGGTTTGTCTCCCTCCCAATCCCATCTTGTTTCTTTTCTTCTTTTCCTACC
>PISX010021857.1:0-32704 GCA_004024625.1 Mellivora capensis
AAAAAAAAATTCAGATTCATTTTTATCTTTGTTCCTCTGAATGTAAGGTATCTTTTTTTCTCTAACTGGTTTTAAGATTTACCTTTAACACTGGCTTTCAGAAATTTGATGTGCCAATATGCCTTAGTATAGTTCTATTTATCTGTCTCAGGTTTGTGCAGAAGTTTGTTGAACTTCTGGAATTTTGAAAAATTA
This sequence comes from Mellivora capensis, assembly GCA_004024625.1. Lineage (NCBI taxonomy): Eukaryota > Metazoa > Chordata > Mammalia > Carnivora > Mustelidae > Mellivora > Mellivora capensis. The sequence goes on from PISX010021857.1 coordinate 196, forward strand.
GGAAATTTGGATAATTTGAAAAGTTGCAGGTATGATTTATTTGCACATTTTTTTTCTCTCTCTCTCTTTTGTCTCCTTTGGAGACTCTAATTAGTTGTATATTAGGCTCCTTGATGTTTTCCTACAGTTTAATGATGCTCTGTTCATTTGTGTTTGAGTCTTTATTCTCTGTGTTTTATTTTGAATAGCTTCTTCTGATATGTTTTAAAATTTACCAGTCTTTTTTTTCTGTAATATTTAATATGCTTTAAATTACATCTGATATATTTTTATTTATCACAGATGTAATTTTAATCTCTGGAAGTTGATTTAAAAAAAAATCTTCATGTCTCTCCATTAGCATGTCCAGTATGTCCTCCAGCTTTCTGAACATTGCCGTATAGGTACGCTAACTGTTGTAAACTACTTTTCTTTCCTTCTTTCTTTTTTTTTAAAGATTTTATTTATTTATTTGAGAGAGAGAGAGATCACAAGTAAGCAGAGAGGGAGAAGCAGGCTCCCCGCTGAGCAGAGAGCCTGATGTGGGGCTTGATCCCAGGACCCTGAAATCATGACCTGAGCCGAAGGCAGAGGCTTAACCCACTGAGCCACCCAGGCACCCCTGTAAACTCCTTTTCTACAGTTCTAGCAAGTGTATCCATTCTGGGTTTGCTTCAACTGATGTTTTTTTCTTCTTATAATGGATTGTAGTTTTCTGCTTCTTTGCATGTCCAGTGAATTTTGATGGGTCATTATAAGCTTTACCTTGTTGGACACTGGATATTTATATATTTTGATAAATACTCCTGGGCTTTGTTCTGGGATGCAGTTAATTTACTTGGAACAGTTGGATCCTTTCAGGGCTTGCCTTTAAGATTGTTAGGCAGAGCTAGAACTGTCTTTGGCTTAGGGTTAATTATTCCTCACTACTGATGCTCAATACTTTTGAGTGTCTGCCACGCAGCCCGTGAATTATCATGTTTTCTGGTCTGGTTGGCAGGAACAGGCACTAATCCTGAGTCTGTGCATGAGCCAGGTGCTGCTCCCTCTGACCCTGCAAGCAGTTCTCACGTGCATACGCTGATCAGTACTCTGCAGAGCACTCGGGCTGGGAGGGACATCCTCTGCAGATCTCTGGAGCATGCGCTTTGCTCTCTTTGTCTTTCTCTGTGCAGTTCTCTCCTTAATGGTGTTCTGCCCTGTGCCCAGATCATGGGCCTCCCAGCTGCCGTGGTCTGCTTGGCCTTTCAGCTGTGTTTCTTTAACTCAGAATCTGTCAGACTTACCTGGATTTATTTCTTGTTCGTCTCCTTTCTTTAAAGGGTCACTTTCTTTGCTGCCTTGTGTCCAGTGTCTTGTAAACCAGAGTTTCATATATATTTGTGTATAGATATATTTGAAGTTATTTCTAGAGTAAGAATAAATATATTCCCTGTCACTGCATCTTGGTGAGAAGCAGAAGTTCCCAAATTCTATCATTAAAGTCATTAAAGTTGATGAAATACTGGGGAAAATTACTCCCTGTATTCAACTTCAGATGGAGGGTCTTCCTACCGTCTTCCCTTCTGGCTGAATGGGAGGGTCTGGGGCTTTGACTCAGCTGGGGTCTTGGGACTGGGCTTGGGGTGAGGAGTTGGAGAGCCCAACCCTTCCTGTGGGGTAAGAAGGGTATGATGCTATTTATATTCCAGGTGAGAGAGGGTCAGAGAGTCTAAGTACAATTTTTTTCTTTAAAAAATTATTTTTTAAAAATTTTAGTTACTTATTTGAAGGAGAAAGAGTATGCAGGAGTGGGGAGATGGGCAGAGGAAGAGGGAGAGATAGAATCTCAGGCAGATTCCACGCTGAGTGCAGAGCCTGATATGGGACTTGATCCCACAACCCTGAGATCATGACCTGAGCTGAAATCAAGAGTTGGACGCTTAACAGACTGGGCCACCCAGGCGCCCCTAAAATCTTACTTTCTTTTTTCTCTTAAGTCTATCATGTCTTTAGGCCCTCGCTTTCTGATTCAGTACTTGCAAGTGAAATGTGCTGCTTCTCAAATAGGAAGTCTGATGCAGAAGGAACTCTGGGTAGATTAGAGGATTGGGCCTGAGGGGTTGGTGAGCGAAACAGTACAGCTAATCAGCAACTTTTCAGATAAGCTTGGAAACAGAAACCACTTAACAGGGTGAAGTCTTGGCCTGTGTTTTGAAATCATAACATTTCTGTGAGTTAAAAAAATTATTTTGAGCCAATTAGATTTCCAGCATTTCTCTTCTATGTAATATTCCTTAAAAGCCTCTGAATACTTTTTATGCTAATTGGTCTTCAGGGGTAGTGGTATTTAAGCTGAGAACTGCTACTTTAAAAGTTGTATAAATGGTTGTTTTTCTTTGTCAGACAGAATATCCTTAGACTCCATGTCTGTGTCCTCTCCGTTTACATGCCTCAGAGCAAATATATCAATAAATGTGACAAACTCCCTGCCTTCCAGAATGTTGCTAGAGATGTATTATTGGCAGAAACAAAAATGGATCTGAAACATCAAATTCCAGGGTATAAGTCTACACACAAAACAAACAAAATAGAGTAAGTGGATTTGGGTGAAGAGAAGTTTTAGATTTCTGGAACTGGAGGGCCGTGGATCTCTTAAAAGTACACATCAGAGTGTTGGAGGGGCTGGAAGCTACAGGATGAACACAACGTATTCTAGAACATCAATATTACCTGTTGGCGAAAATGTAAAACATTGTTTAAAAGTGCACAGACATATTATAAACTGCAGATTTTCTTCAATTTTAAGATAAAAATCAGATTTAGAAAAAATACTGAGCTTGGATTATCTTAGGCCATGCCCTTAGACTCTGGATGGTAAGGGAAGTTCTGACCATTCTCCTGCATGGAAAGGGGTTCTTCAGGGGAAAAAATTGAGAAGGCCTTGGTCTGAAATTACAGAGCTCCCAAGAGAAGGGAAGAGGAGATGTGTCCCTTCTGGAAGACTTGGAGCTGCACAGTGGGCTTGCAGATATTGATGGGCCAGACCCATGGAGACAGCGAGAGCTACGGAAATGGAGACGAGACCATCCCTCTATCCTTTCCTCAACCCATCCACGTGCTGTATAAGGCTTTATTAAGTGCCTCCTACATATCTAAGATAGTAGTAAGTGGTAAGGACAAAAATAAGAAATGGATGGTGATCTCAAAGAACCTAATGTCCAGTGTTAGAGTTCTCAGAGTTGCTCTTGTCCCAACATATATAAGTATTGCTGGAGCTATTGAGCTGTGCCAGACACAGTCCACAGCGACTTACATAAAATGACTATTATAATATTGACAGTAACTTTTGGTGTAAGTACTGTGATCATTTCCATTGCGTTGCTGAGGAGCAGGTGGACTGTGTTCTCCAGACTGAGTCATTGTCTAGAGGGACAGACATGTTTATAAATAATTACAATGCTGTTAAGTGTAATTGGAACATAAGCATAGTGACGAAGTGGAGATCCCCGATTCCAGATGGAGGACCAACTGAGCATGGAAACTTCAATATGGGAATTCCTTCTTTTTCCTGCCAATTATCACAGAATCCAGAATTTCAGGACCGATATATGACTTTTCACAGCATCTGGCCTGTTTTGAACAACTTCGGTGACATAGCACTCCTGACCTCACAAGACAGCTCCTTGTCTTTGGCTGGGCTGAATGCTGGGAGATATTATATATTGTATCCAAACCTACCTCCTGGTAATTTCTGAAAACCAGCCCTCGTGTGGTTTCTTAGGGCAGGTTTTCCCAGTGTTCTGTGTATGAGATGCTAGTAGGCCTTATATGGGGAAATGAAAGAGGATTGTAGTACACAGCAAGTAGGTAAATAAACTCTGACAAAGATTTCTCTCTGAAAGGATTATCTCAGAATCTTTTGTATGCTAACATGCCTTGTGCATCTCAGAGGGGGACTGCCTTTGTAGCATTTTCCAAATGTATTCACCCACCCAACTCTTTTCTTGATAGCCACATATTAATATCCCATTGGAAATGGCTTGGGGGGCAGGGAGTAAGGCTCTGGTGTCCCTCAGTTAGAATGAGCATCATCCTCCTCTCCCAAGACGGCTTTTCAAATCCTAAGCATGTGCTCCAAGTGTCGTCTTCTCCAAACTGCGTCCTCCAGCTTCTGCGTGGTTAGGTTTTCAGACCTTTCTCTCCCTGGTCGCTTGTCTCTGAGCAGCTCCAGTTTGCTGAAGTCTCTCCTGAAGTGTGGGGTTGAGCACTGAGTATAGTAGTCCTACAGTGGTTTTTGGCTTGGTTCCACTGGGCACAGTTAGAGCTCTTGGAACACTATCATTCTGTCTATTTCCAGCCTGACAGGGTGGGCTGATCAACTCTCAGCACAGAAATGATGGGTGCCAGAGGCAAGAGAAGCCTGTGGAATTTGGAGCAGTTCAGAGAACAAATAGAACAATTTTTATTTTGGAAGGTCTGAAATGTCTTAAATAAGCAAACATTGGAGAGGCTTCTTATGTGCAAGGCACAACGGAGGGTAGAGGAGATGTAAGATTAGTCTTTTGCTCAAAGAGCTGATCATTGAACTAGGGTGATGGTTAACAGAAAAGGTAAAAAATACAAGATAGTATCAACAAATGCCAAATTAATGCAGATTAACTACAGTGGTGGGAATTCCAGGAAGATTAACCACCAGCTGTTTGCATATACATCCACTGAAGACAAATAAACATTGCTGATGGACTGAAAGAAATGCCTTGTTTTGAAGAGTCTGTGGGCCTCCAAAGAGCTTGGCAGTGAAATTCTGATCACTGAAAACTTTTTCCCAATGATATTTTTTAATGTTAGAAGTGTGTTTCCTGGAAGAAAGTCATGTTTATTCCATGTCAGAAATCATGTCGTGAACCGGAGTCAACTTCTAAAAAAGACCTATGCTTAAGTGCCAGAGAGGAGAGGAAATTTTTTAGGGTACAAAGTATTCGGAGTAAGTTGAGAAATACAAATACTTTCTTTCTTTTTTTTTTTTTTTCCTGAATGCAACTCCCACAACCAGGGCAGGGCAGTGTGGTGGCTGAGTATAGACACTGAAGCCAGATTGCCCTGCTTTCCATCCTTGCTCTTGTACTTAGTGAGTGAGTGGCCCTGGCTAAGTACTTTACTTCTCATTGCCTTGTTTTCTTTTGTTTTAAACATGGGGCTACTAAAGAAATCCCTGTCAGTAATCCCTTTGACATTGGCCTTTGTAATATTTTTCCAGATATGTCTCCTCAGGCAAGGAAAACAAAAGCAAAGTAAACTTTTGGGGCTATACCAAAATAAAAAGCTCTACACAGCAACGGAAACCATCAACAAAACAAAAAGGCAACGTACTGCATGGGAAAAGATATTTGCAAATGATGTATCTGATGAGGGGTTAGTATATAAAATATGTAAAGAACTTATACAACTCAATAGTTGAAAACCAAATAATCCAAATAAAACATGAGCAGAGGACCTGAATAAACATATTTCCAAAGAACGCATATTGATGGTCAACAGACACTTGAAAAGATGCTTGGCATCACTCACCATCAGGGAAATGTAAATCGAAACCACAAGGAGATATCACATCACACCTGTCAGAATGGCTAGAATCAAAAAGACAAAAAAAAAAAAAAAAGAATAACAAGTGTTGGCGAGGATGTGGAGAAAAAGGAAACTTCATGCATTCATGCTGTCTTGGTGGGAATGCAAACTGGTTCAGCACTGTTGAAACAGTATGGAGGTTCCTCAAAAAGTTAAAAATAGAAATACCACATGATCCAATAATTTCACTATTGGGCATTTCTCCAAAGAAAACAAAAACACTAATTTGAAAAGATATCTGCATACCTGTGTTTATTGCAGTCTTATTTATAATAGCCACAATTTGGAAGCAACCTAAGTATCCATCAGTAGCCCCCCCCACAGGAATATTATTAAGCCATAAAAAAAGATGAGATCTTGCTATTTATGACAGCATGGACAGACCTAGAGGGTATTCTGTTAAGTGAAGTAAGTCGGAGAAAGACAAATGCCACATGATTTTACTTATATGTAGAATCTAAAAAACAAAACAAACGAACAAAGAAAAACACAAGTTGACCCATAAAGATCGAGAGCAAATTGATGGTTGCCAGAGGGGCAGGGGGGTGAGGGGTTAGGCAAAATGTGTAAAGGGAGTAAGAGGTACAAGCTTCCATGTATGGAATGAGTAAATCACAAGGATGAAATGTACAGCATAGGGAGTATAGTCAGTGGTCCTGTGATAGTGTTGTGTTTCATGTTCATGGCAGATGTTCATGGCAAGCATAACATAATATATAGGATTGTGGAATCACTGTGTTGTACACGTGAAACTAACATAACATCAGATGTCAATGTTATGATACTTAAAAAAACAAATGTTAGGGTGGGGAAATGATCAAATATGAAACTCTACATCAAATTCCTGTTCATCCATCAAGGTTAAATCTGAATAGAAGAGTACAGTTAATGAGTTTGATATTCTTACCAGATGGGAAAAAGGAAGTTAGGCAAATACTAACCTTAGGAGTAAAAAAAGAAACAAAAACAAACTTGTGTTTGAACTCACCTCCACCTCTCACCCGCTGTGTGGCCCCAGACAAGTGATACAACTTCTGAGTCTTGGTTTCTTACCTGATGAATGCTGCTGCTAATTCCCAACTAATCGGGTTACAGTGATGGTGAAATTCAGTGGTACCTATGTACCAGGGATGGCAGGTGCTCAAATGCACTCATATTTTAATGCATGCAAAATAGTAGAAAGCAGGGATGAGCAAAAACTGTAGTCAGTAGAATGAAGTTCCTTGAGTTCAAGTTCTAATGAGTACCTGGAATCCACTGTGAGTCAACTACACAAGAGCTGGGAAATATTCACAAGGCTCTAAAGGGAGGGAGGGTGGGCCAGCTTGTGGTCATTTACAGCTAGTCATACTGATTATATGTGCATTCAGTGGCCACCTACATTGTCTCTGAATGTTGATCAGAATTAAGTAAAGAAAAAGAAAAAATCCAGGTGACAGGACAGTCTAGAATCTATCTTTGTACATTTTTTCAAAAATCTGGGGTCATGTTTAGAATCTTTAAATAGACCCTAAGAGTAAGAAATCAAGAACATGGAAATTAGAGAGGTATATGATAGGTGTATGTGTAATTATTTTTTTTTACCAATGATTGTGCTAGCGTGGGCCCAGTTACTTTAGAAAAAATGGTGTAATTGAGGTGGTTTTGGTGGCAACTTATTTCATAAGTAAAACACAGATTAATAAATCAACTGAAATGCATTTAAATGTTGGACAAGGGAGCTCAGTTTCCTCTTGGGGTAACCTGGGAACAGAATCAGTAAGTAAGGTAAATGCTTCTAGGGACACAGATGACTGATTCATTGATCGAAAGACAATACAAAATGCCAGGCCACCAGAGGATGGAGCAAAAAGGGCAGCGTTACCCGGGGTGGGGGGCGCCCAGGAGAGGATCACGGGAGATTCTGTTGTGCAGAAAGCATGAAACCACCCTGGCAATTTCCAAACTGAAAAGCTGGTGTATTAGGAGTGACTTAAAGCAGGGCCAGAGGTTGCCTCTGTCTCTGGAACCTGAGTTTATATTGGGTGAGGCACACTCTGCACCCTTCTCTGTGAGCCCAAAGACCAGAACATAGGAAAAGCAGTTGAGATGTGGCTTAGAATCCATTTATCCAAGTCACCCCTCACCTGACTCCTTTTATATCCTGAATTATTCTTCAAGTATAAGAGATGATATTTTGCTTTTAAAGAGAGATGCCTGATAGCCACTTACTAAATATTTGTTTTGTCCCGTCAATATCCATGTCTGTTCTCTTACGTCCCTCGAGCTAACGTTTAACCAGCAGCCTGCCCGTCCTGTCCTAACATTAAACACCCTAACTTCCAAAGTTTGGCTCAGTCTTCATTTTTTATTTCTTCATCTTGCTCTTTAAAGTGGAGGCAGATCCTACTTAGTTAAATAGATAGATGTACAATAATAGAATGTGAACATGGGAGGGAGCCCTGCTTGTCACCCAGCTCAAGTGTTGCAGATAAATGAATGGAAGCTCAGGAAGGTTTACTCTCTAAACATTCTCAAGGCTGTTGACAGACTCTACTCATCTTACTACATCATGCTGGGGCGTTGGAGCAAAGATTTTCCCTGGGGGAAAAGGAAAGAAAAATATGCGGAGCTACTAAATCGTGCTTACTCACAGGATTGGTATGAGTGTTAATGAGTTTCTATATGCAAAGCTGTGAGAAGGCTCCGAATCTTCCTTCTTATTATTTATGTATTGCTGCATAGCAAATCTCAACACTTAGCTTAAAACAAGAGCCATTAACTTGCTTTCCCAGTTCCTGAGGAGCAGCGTAGCTGGGTGCTTCTGGCTTGCGATTTCTCGTGAAGTTGTAGTTAGATGTCTGTTGGGGCTGTGGTCATCGGAAGGTCTGATTCAGGCTGGAGGGCCCACTTGCACACAAGTGGCAGGAGCCCTCCGTCACTTCCATGTGGGCCTCTCCACAGGACTGCTTGGATGTGGGCTGTGGGCTTCCCCTGGAAAGAGCGATTTGAGAGACAAAGATGGAACTGTGATGGCTTTTGTAACCTGGCTTTGGAAGTCCCTCGCCATCACTTCTCCTTTGTTCCATTCATATTCATTGTGGGAGGGGCTACATAAGGGCATAAGCACCAGGAGGTGACCCACAGTGGGGCCATCTTGGAGGCTGGATACTATTCCCTTCAAGGAAGCATTGGGTCTGCATACTTAAAGATAGAATATTTTTAAACTGTGCAGTCCATGTAGATACTCAGCATTGTTTTCTCAAAGGAGAATTTTGTTTCCATGATTGCATTGCTATAACTCACCAGGCATTTTGGTTTGGGCTCTCTTGAAAGCAGAACATGAGACAAGGACTTGGGTAGAGGGAGTTCATTTGGAAGGTGATCCCAGGAAGCGGGAGAGGGAGTGGAAACTGTGGCGCAGGGAAGAAGGGAAAGCCTGTGTAAGGGTGCATTGTGGGGGGTGCTACTATGACCACTATGGACTTCATTCCTCTGGGATCTGCTCAGAAGGGCACAGAAGGAAAGGAGGCCAACACATTTATGCACTAGCTCCCAGCCCCCAGCGACTGAGCGGTTTCATCTGGGATGTAAGCATCCCCTACATGTCAGATCTGTGCTTGCCTCTGGACCACGGGACCTGTGCTGGAGGGGGAGGGTCGGAGATACAGTGGAAACCTTGACTTGCCGGATGCAGGATGATGTCAGCACCTGGTGAGTGTGTGCTCACATGGGTAGGCTAAGGGATGCGATGTAGACACTGGCTTAGGCTAAGGGATGCGATGTAGACACTGGCTTACAGGAGATGGCCCTCAGGCAGGTGTGTTAGCTCAGCTCTGCCAAGAAGCAAATGTTCAGACAGGATTAGAAGTGCAAGAAATTTGGGGAACGTGCCTTGAGGAAAATGGGGAGAGAGCTGGAAGATCTTGGGAGAACTGTCAGTCAAGTCTGACCTGGGGAGGAGAAAGGAACGTGGGGAATTTGGGTAGAAAGAGTCTCAGATTGTGGTGCAGTTCTAAGAAAGGCTGATGTGGACGCCTCAAGCCCAAACCTTCCATTGAACAGGTTCCGGGTGTCATGTGAATGGGCCTTCCCTTGTGTCCAGTGCACATGCGGGGGCTGGGGGTTCAACTTCTGCTCAGGCAGTTACGCTCCCTGCAGTCATAGATCGGGGAGGCATGCTCTGGGGGTAGCCAGTTACTTTCATGCATGGACAGCACAGGGAGTCACAACAAGTCTTGTACTGGGTAAACTGTGGGTCATTCACCCTGAGATACCAAGAGATCCTTCCTCCTGTCTGCTACATTGTCTGAAACCACCATAAGAGAGTAATCCCTTTGTTTAATTGTTGTCGTCTCTCCCAGGTTAACTTTGGGAAAAATAACATTTGCGCCACGAACACTTTACAGTGAACAAGTTATCCAAATTATTTTATTCTGTGATCGAAGGGATCTGGAACAACATGAAGGCATGCAGCATTTGGGTGAATCACATTTAAGGAAAAGGTCACAAATGTGAAGGAGTGGGGACCACGCTGGGTCCTCTTCCCTGTAGTGCTAACAGCTTGCCACTGCTAGAAGTGGAACAAAACCAACAATCAGATTCTCTACAGTGAAAAAGCAAGTCACATGTGCTTGAAACGAGTGTCACCACCATGATTTGTCCAATGCCACTTTTCCCTACTTCCTGAGTATTTTGAAGGAGGGTGTAGTTTTCTGGATGGTTTGAAAAATCAAGTAAATGTTGTTCAGGTGGCTGGGATATTGGAAGGAAAGAAGACACCCTAACATTGTCCAGAACTTGGTCCATGAGTCACCTCAACAGAATCCCTAGAGCTCAAAAATGTCCCCCCCAGCTCCCAACCCCCATCCATGTTCTTTTAACTTTTAGTTTCTCTTGGCACTTGCAGGAGCCTGTTGTGCTCTTAGGCTTGTACGTTTCTGAGATTTTTAGACTCTGATTAGTTGGCTTTGCAACTTTGTAAAAGCTGTTGAAGGAATTGTGACTTCAAAGACCCTTTCCTCTCTCTGCTTGATTTACTTCACTCAGCATAATCTCTTCCAGTCCCGTCCATGTTGCTACAAAAGTCGGGTATTCATCCTTTCTGATGGAGGCATAATACTCCGTAGTGTATATGGACCACATCTTCCTTATCCATTCGTCCATGGAAGGGCATCTTGGTTCTTTCCACAGTTTGGCGACCGTGGCCATTGCTGCTATAAACATTGGGGTACAGATGGCCCTTCTTTTCACTACATCAAGCAGAGAGAGTCAATTATCATATGGTTTCACTTATTTGCGGAGCATAACATATAACACGGAGGACATGGGGAGATGGAGAGGAGAAGGGAGTTGACGGAAATTGGGAGGGGAGGTGAACCATGAGAGACTATGGACTCTGAAAAACAACCTGAGGGGTTTTGAAGGGGTGGAGGGTGGGAGGTTAGGGGAGCCAGGTGGTGGATATTAGGGAGGGCACGTATTGCATGGAGCACTGGGTGTGGTGCAAAAATAATGAATACTGTTACGCTGAAAAGAAATAAAAAAATCAAAATTAAAAAAAAAAAGACCCTTTCTTCTACGACTGGACTTTACAAACTCTTTAGGGGGCCATCTGAAGACACTTAGCATGGCATTGCTCTAAAGATGGGTTGCATATGCTCCCTTATGTTATTCTATTTAAGTCAAGCCAGCAGATTTCTTAAATATCTCTGCTCTGCTTAAGGGCATAGAAGTAAAAGAGCTAAAGGCTTGGTCTTTGCCTTTCCAGCTTGTGGTGGAACCAGAGAGCCATGGCTCTATCAGAATGCTGAACGGACCTAACACCTGTGGAGATTGCTTCTCCCGGTGGGGCTGACCAGCTGGGCCACAAAAACAAAGTGGGCTGCAAGGAGGGTGGGATGTTTTGGTCTACACGAGGGGAAGGGGAGAAGATTCCCTAGGAGGTGAAGTCCAAGGTGGGCTGGGCCACATGCTGTGTTAGGGGCGGGGAAGGGAAAAGCTATTCTTGCTGCAAGGAGAGCTCAAGCCATGGGCAGGGTGAAGTCACACCTTGTTTAGGACATTTGGGGGAGCTCCACACTGGAGGTGAGCAGGGAGTGCCAGAGGAAGGATGGAAATGCAGGATGAAACCCCAGTATGAAGAGTCAGGATTAAATGGGGAGGACTTGGAAACACTTAGGGAAAGGTTTTGAAGGAGGAGATGCAGGACCCACTTCAGATGATGGTCAGCAGCGGTGTGGGGGTGGGCGGCAATCTTAGCCTACCGTCTGGTCTGGTCCTATCTGCTTTCCTAGAAGGAGACGTCTGCCAGCGCCTGGCCATCTCTCACTTAGCTTTGTCTGCAAGGCCAGGCTAAGTTTAGACGCTCTGTACATACACGCTGAATAAGAGTTGATACATACATCCACGTGTGTACACACTAAGTTATTATTTCTCTCTCTTTTTCTTGGATATTTTCTTTTAAGTAGGGAATGAGGAATAGTTTCTGATATGGGGAGGGGGGAGTACTCTGATCTCACGCTTGCTGCCGGTTGCAAGTAGTTGTGGATGGCATGCTTCGGGTTCTTTGCACATCGGTTTACTCACTGTAAGATGAAAGCCTTTCCTCTTCTTCCTCTTTCACAGGTTTTATCAAAATTTTGACGCTCCAAGCATCTTCCTGGTGAGAACGCATGCATGGTCCTCATGACAACCCATTTTAGGAGTGGATTAACACAGAGATCCATATGACCAGGTATTAGGGTTGCCCGTGCTCCAGCCTGCAGAGCGGGAAAAGGGAAAGCAGATGCATTTGCTGGCATCCTGGATCTCTTTCTGTTTTCTCAGCCATAAAACAATTCACAAACTCAGTAGAAAAAAGTATATTTTTATTTTTAAACTTTTCTTTTTTTTTTCTTAAGTTTTTTTTAAAGATTTTATTTATTTATTTGAAAGAGAGATCACAAGTAGGCAGAGAGAGGGGGAAGCAGGCTCCCCCTGAGCGGAGAGCCCAATGAGGGGCTTGATCCCAGGACCCTGAGATCATGACCTGAGCTGATGGCAGAGGCTTAACCCACTGAGCCACCCAGGCACCTCTTAAATTTTTATCTTAATTCCAATATAGTTAACGTGCAGTGTTATATTAGTTTACAATATAGAGAATTCTGTGCATTACTCAGTGCTCATCCTGATAAGAGTACTCCTTCATCCCCTCCCCTGTTTCACCCATTCCTTTCCTACCCCTCTTTCCTCTGGTAACCATCAGTTTGTTCTCTATAGTTGAGAGTGTTTCTTGGTTTTCTCTCTCCCTTTTCCCTTTCCCTGTTTGTTTTGTGTCTTAAACTCCACATATGAGTGAAATCATGTGTTTGCCTGACTTATTTGGCTTAGCATTGTACTCTCTAGCTCCATCGATGGTATTGCGAATGGCAAGGCTTCATTCTTTTCTGTGGCCGAGTGGTAGCCTGTCGTATATACACACCACAGCTTCTTTCTCCATTCGTCTGTCACTGTGAACTTGGGCCACTTGCATAGATCGACTCTTGTAAATAATGCTGCAGTAAACATAGAGGGCATGTGTATCCCTTTGATTTAGTGTTCTCATATTCTTGGGGTAAATACCCATCCGTGTGATTACACACTAGGTAGTTCAATCTTTAATTTTTTGAGGAACCTTCGTACTGTCTTGCACAGTGGCTACACCAGTTTGCATTCCCACCAACAATGCACGGGTGTTCCTTTTTCTCCAGATCCTTGCCAACACTCAATTTTTTTTTTTCATTTCAGCCACTCTGACAGGTGTGAGTTGATACCTCATTGTGGTTTTGATTTGCATTTCCCTGATGATGAGTGAGGTTGGCATCTTTACATCTGTTGACCATCTGTATGTCTTCTTTGAGAAGTGCTTCCTCCTGTCTTCTGCCCATTTTTAATTAGATTATTTGTCTATGGGTGTTGTGTAATTTCTATATGTATTTTGGATACTATCCCTTTATAGGATATGTCATTTGCAAATATCTCCTCCCATTCAGTAGGTTGCCTTTTAGTTTTGTTGATTGTTTCTGTCACTGTGCAGAAGTTTTTGATTTTGATGTGCTAATAGTTTATTTTTGCTTTTATTTTTCTTGTCTCAGGAGACGTATCGAGAAAAATGTTGTTATTGCCAATGTCTGAGAAATTATTGTCTGTGCTCTCTTATGGGAATTTGATAGTTTCAGGTCTCAGATTAGGTCTTTAATCCACTTTGAATTTATTTTTTTTGTTTGGTTAAAGACTGTGGTCCAGGTTCATTCATTTGTGGTTCAGTTTCTGCAGTACCATATGTTGAAGAGACTATCTTTTCCCCATTGGATATTCCTTCCTGCTTTGTTGAAGATTAATTGATCATATAATTGTATGTTTATTTCTAGATTTTATGTTTTGTTCTATTGATTTATGTATCTGTCTTTTGTATCCATACTATACTATTTTGATTACTGTAACTTTGTAATATAACGAGGTCTGCTGTCGTGATACCTTCAGCTTTGCTTTTCTTTTTCAAGATTGCTTTGGCTATTTGGGGTCTTTTGTGGTTCCGTACAAATTTTAACATTGATTGTTCTGCTTCTGTGAAAAATGCTATTGGTATTTTGATAGATATTGCATTAGGTGTGTGAGTTGCTTTGGGTAGTATAGACATTTTAACAATATTTGTTCTTCCAGTCCATGAGCATGGAATGTCTTTCCATTTCTTTGTGTCATCTTCAATTTCTTTCATCAGTGTTTTATAGTTCTTAGAGTACAGGTCTTTCACTTCTTTGGTTAAATTTATTCCTAGGTACTTTTTTTTTTTTGGTGCAGTTGTAAATGGAATTTAATTTCTATTTTTGCTGCTTTACTTTTAGTATATCGAAATGCAACAGATTTCTGTACATTGATTTTATATCTGGTGATCTTACTGAATTCATTTATCAGTTCTGTTAGTTTTTTTGGTGGAGTCTTTAGTGTTTTCTGTATATTGCATCATGTCATCTGCAAATAGGGGAAGCTTCACTTCTTTCTTACGAATTTGGATGCCTTTTATTCCTTTTTCTTGTCTGATTGCTGTGGCATGGACTTCTAGTACTATGTTAAATAAGAGTGGTAAGAATGGACATCCTTGTCTTGTTCCTGACTTTAGGGGACAAGCTCTCAGTTTTTCCACATTGAGGATGATATTTGCTGTTGGTTTTCCACACAAGGCCTTTATTACATTGAGGTGTGTTCCCTCTAGACTTCCTTTGCTGTGGTTTTTGGTCATAAATGGTTGCTGTACTTTGCCAAATGCTTTTTCTGCATATATTTAAATAATAAATAAAGTATGTTTCATCCATTACTCCCCATGAAAATCTTACTACTGTATAGGAGAAGACATTTTTATTTGATTTTATAGTTCAAGAAACACAAGCTTCTGATATTTCTGAGATCACTTGGCTAGCACTTGACAGAGTCTTTATATTCTGACTTGTAAGCCAGGATTTTGGGAGGACCCAAAAATGGACTGGCAAGATTTGCAGGCTTACTGCATTTTTTAAACAGGGAAATCAATTGTGTTCTAATTACTAAGTATAGTTGACCCTTGGGTAGTAGAGGGGTTAGGGGAGCTGACTTCCATATAGTTGAAAATTCCTGTTTAACTTTGGATTGCTCCAAAACTTTTTTTTTCTTTAAAGATTTTATTTATTTATTTATTTGACAGAGATCACAAGTAGGCAGAGAGGCAGGCAGAGAGAGAAAGAGAGGGGGATGCAGGCTCCCTGCTGAGCAGAGAGCCCAATGCAGGGCTCGATCCCAGGACCCTGAGATCATGATCTGAGCTGAAGGCAGAGGCTTAAGCCACTGAGCCACCTAGGTGCCCCGGAATTCCCCCAAAACTTAATACTAATAGTCTACTCTTGACTGAAAGACTTACTGATAAGATAGTCAATTAGCACATATTTTGTATGACTTATGTATTACATGTTGTATTCTCATAAGGGAGAACAAGGGTGGTTCAGTCAGTTAAGCATCTGACTTTTTTTTTTTTTTTTTAAAGAGTTTGATTCTTAATTTCAGCTCAGGTCATGATCTCAACGTTGTGAGATCAAGCCCTGTTCTGGGCTCTGTGCTGGGCATGCAGCCTGTTTAAGATACTTTCTTTTCCTTTGCTGCTACCCCCACTTCTCTCTTTCCCTCTCAGTCATAAGGAAGAGAAAATACATTAAGAATACAACGGTGCCTGGGTGGCTCAGTTGTTAAGCATCTGCCTTCAGCTCAGGTCATGATCCCAGGGTCCTGGGATTGAGCCCTGCATTGGGCTCCCTGCTGGGCAGGATGCCTGCTTCTCCCTCTCCCCCTTCCCCTGCTTGTGTTCCCTCTCTCCCTGTGTCTCTCTCTGTCAAATAAATAAATAAAAATCTTTTAAAAAAGTACTATACTGTATTTATTGAAAAAATCTATAAGTGGGCCTGCATAGTTGAACCCTGTGTTGTTCAAGGGTCAACTGTATTTCATTTAACCAGAAAGTGAAATAATAAGTATAAAATGAAAGTTAAAAAATCCACTAACATTTATTGAACACTTACTAATCTGCTAGGCACTGGAGAGGCCATGCATTATCCCATTTAATTCTCCCAACAACCCTAAGAAGTGGGTTACTGTAGTTCTATTTGTATAGATAAAAGAGAGGGCTCATAAAGGTTAAGAAAAAAATCAAAGGTCACGTCGCTAGGGAATATCAGAACTATGTTTGAAACCAAGTGTGTTAGATGCCAGAGCTAAGGACTTAACCACTCTTTCATCTGTCAAGGAGGATCTGTCAAGATGTTTTTTTCATGACACACAAAACACAGATCATGTTTACTGAGTTCTCTATGTTTTACATGCAGTTTCTCATTTGCTTCTTAAACCTGTGAAGGAAGAACAGTTATTGTTCCCACTTTACAGGCAGTTTACAGGGAAGACAGTTTACAGAGAAGTGAAGTATTTTGCTCATAAATGACAGTTTGGATCTGAATCCAAATAATAATCTGCCCAAAACCCAAGCACTTCTCATCTATATGATGCTTTAACTCCATCTTTTCTCATTCTGTTGTGGTCAAAGCTGGGAAGATGTGTGATTGCTCGGGGTTCTTGGGCATGTCAAGGGGGCAACTTTGTCTTCTGGGACTAGCTGGTAATAAACGAACTTTTCCTAAAAGAAAATAGTTTAATAGGAGCTTTTGATAAGGACATGGCATGAAGAATCATCTGGAAATACCACATTTTTGTGCTTTAGCAGTAAATATGCTTCAAAGATTTTACTGTAAGGCAGAGTTTTGCACAAGTTAGAAGTGTGTTTACTCCCATGAGTCTGAAAAGAGAACGAGGTTAGGTTAAGTAGCTATTAATAACAGTTGATGATAAAAAAAATAATTTTGAGACTGTGGCTGTCACAGTTTCTTAAATAGATTATTGGGATAATACTTGCTCCTTGTTTATTTTGTATTAATTCAGGCTCACACAGTTAGATTAATAGTCTCTATTACACAATGTCTACACTGGTCCTTGTGACTTGTCCATACTGACTATAGATTTAAATCTATTTTAAAGCAAATTGAGAAGCTATTCTGGTATATGCTCCCAGAGCTCCAGCTCTGGCATGTGGTTTATCTGTGGAATCTTTTCTCACACTTCATGCATAAAACCTAGAGTGAGACGGCTTTGGAGAGTCTACCCTGAAGCCCAGAACATGGGGGCAAATGATCTTGTCATTGATAGGGAGCTTCTCTCCTTTCCACCAGGAGTTAATAAGACTTCAGAGCAGAGCCAGCCACAGGCTTGGTGAGAACATAGTATTCATGACATGTTCTTCAAATTCTAAGGAGGTAAAACAAACAAGTGATGATTTCTCAGGAAAATTGAGGCCATGTTTCCAGCGCCCTTAGAATCCTCATAAGCACCACTCCTCTGCCAATTAAAAAAGTTGCTCACACCATCAGTGCTCTTCCTCGGGAGGGCCAGTTGGGGTGAAGCCAGAAAGCTGCTTCTGATTGGAAGCTTGGGGAAACTTATCTTGTCCGTGGCTTGGTTAGAACTCTTCTCACCAGGAATTTGCAGAAAAATCTTGAGGTTGTTTAGGAGAGAAATCTCTTCCCAAGCCATCATCCAGCAAAGATTTTCATACTTGTCTCTCCCTCATCATGACTTCCTCTTTCTGTTTCTATGGAAGACATAGGTATTCCAACTTCCCTTCCCACAAGGTGGATTTTAATTGTGAAACCAAAGGGGGGCTGGGTGTTTTGTGTTTCTCGTAGTTGATGTCATTGTAAAGCCTAGCCTATTCCTTTATCAGGGGCATTTGGGTTAGTTTTCTTTTCATTATTTGTCTTTCGTTTGGCAGCACATTGCAATGACCAGCAGCGTGAACTCCGCAGTCATATTGACAGTTTCAAGTTCCAACTCCAACATTGACTAGCACATTTCAAAACAAATCACTGGTAACTACCTCCTAAAGTTGTCACAAGGATTAATTCAGACACCCTTTGTAGCACATTCAGCACAGCTCTTGGCACATAGTAAGCACTCAGTAAATGTTCATTGCTTATGTTATGAAACATGAGATTATGATATTAGTATGAAATATATATAATTACTATTACATATCTTAATAAATTTAGACTTTTCTTTCTCCTGACTAGATGCCCTGAAGTAAGATTTTGGATCCCAGAGTGTATGGGTTAAATTTTTTATACATGGATGGGGCACCTGGGTGGCTCAGAGGGTTGGGCCTCTGCCTTCGGCTCAGGTCGATGTCTTCGGGTCCCGGGGTCGAGCCCCGCATCGGGCTCTCTGCTCAGCGGGAGGCCTACTTTCCCCTCTCTCTCTGCCTGCCTCTCTGCCTGCTTGTGATCTCTGTCTGTCAAATAAATAAATAAAATCTTAAAAAAATGTTATACATGGTGCCTAATTAGTATCTAAAAAGTTTATGGTCCTACTGTGACTGAATGGGAGTGGCCTTCTTCCCAAATCTTAGCAGCATGAGAGATTAGAAATCATTTCAGTTTTGGCTAATATGATGGTTAGATATGGTTTCTCTATCATTTTAACTTGTAATTTACTGACCTCTAAAGAGAATTAGCATCTGTACTTAGCTTTTTGGTCATTTTCAGATTTTCATCTGAGTCTGAACAGGCTATGTCTGTTCATAGCTTTTGTCTGTGGGGTTCTATATATATTGCTATTTTGAGTAAATATAGCTAATTTATAAAAATTTGCCATGAATTGAGGATATTATATAAGTTGAAAATATTTCTCTCATTGTATTATTTGTATTCCTTTTCTTTTGTGGTCTTTTGGTCTATTGCCATTTCCATTTTTCATATAGACCAATATAACCATTTTTTCTTTATGTCTTCTGGGTATTCTGCTATTAAACCCTTTCGAATATTATGTATGTGCTAGAATCCTATTTCTGTTTTCATTTTGTTGCAACAGGGGCTCTCAGTTTTCTGTGGGCATCAGAATTCCTTGTGAAACTTTTAAAAACTATGTTTTTAGGGGTTTAGATCACAGAATTTCTGGAGGTGGGGCTTAGCCACATGTCCATTAAAAAGGAAAGTCTCATTTTGAAAAATGAGTGCTGCTTAAAAGTAGGTTTTTAAATTGCCACAACACTGATGTAGTTGTTGAAGCTGGAATGTTTATGTCTACCTCAAACTGATATGTTGAAATCCTAACCCCCGAGTGTGATGGTTTTTAGGAGACCGGGCCTTGGGGATGTGATTCTGTTGTGAGGATGGATTCTTCCTGAGTGGGATTAGTACTCCCATAAAAGATACCCAAGAGGGTTCCTTCACCCCTTCCCCTATGTGAGGACACAGGGAGAAGATGGTTATCCGTGCACCAGCAAGAGGGCTTTTGCAAGAATCTGACCATGGTTGCACCCCTGATCTTGGCCTCCAGAGTTGTGAGAAAACAAATTTCTGTTGTTTATAGGCTGCCCAGTCTATGGTATTCTGTTATAGCAGCCCAGATGGACTAAGACACTGGGTGACAGGCACATGCGGGCTCATTATACTGTTCTCGTTACTTCTAAATATGTTTGGAAATTTTCATAAGTAGTAGCTTTAAAAGAAAAAGTTCTGATAGTATGCAAAGCTCATCAAAATTGCTGTACTAATCAGAGTTGGCAAAGTAGCGGGGATGTTATGTGTTAAGTCCACCTGCAAGGCCAACTAGGAAGGGACATGGCCTTGTCGTGGTGGTGTTGAGCAATAAGGCAGGCCGCCCAGGGTGGGAGCTGAGCCAGAACCTGAGTGGCCTGCCAGGACTGTGTTGTACCCTGGGACCCTGAACAACAGGGCCTCTCCTCTTTCAGAACTCTTCGTGACTTCTCAGTTCTGTAGGACCCCATGGAGAGGCAGGAGCAGATATTTCTGTTTCTTGGGGAGGCAATTAAAAAAATAGAAATCAGCCTACATGTCTCTCTGGGAGGACAGCAGCAGGTGTGGATAGTGGCAGGGTCTTTGGTGACCAGTAAATTGGAAGCATTCCCATTTCCTATCATACTGGCATAGCCACCCCCTCCCCCATTAAAAATCCTTTGTCAGTCACCATCTTACACTTACACTAAGCCTTCGAATTTTATCTCTCTCTTTTTTACCCCCAGCACAATACTTTTTTCCTAGCCCGATGAAATTCTTGGCCTTGACGATTTGCTTACTTCTACCCCGACAATAAGCACAAAACAGTCAACCTGGAATGCCTCGCTCAGACTTTGCTCATCTCTAATCCTCACCTCTCAAAATACTGTTCAAAATGCAGTCTAAGGGAAGCCCAGGGCAAACTGGTCCTGATCTAAGGACAAAGATAACCAGAGAATTAAAGAAAACCCATCAGCACAAAGGAGTCAAACAAATAGAACAGCCTACCCCTTGGGTAAATGGAGATAAGGCTGGAAGGAGGGGAACTTTTACAGTCTCATTAGAACCCATTGAGAGGGCCACCGGCTGGCTCAGGCAGTAGAGTATGGGATTCTTGATCTCAAGGTTGTCAGTTCAAGCCCCACATTGGGTGTGGAGATTACCTAAAATCTTAAAAAACAAAAACAAAAAAACCAAAGCTGTGGAGAAATTGAAAATATGTTGTCATTGAAAGGAATAATCAGAAAACCAGAATTCCTCAAAGTAAAATCTTGAAAGTATGATTACCAAAATCAACTTTGAAATTTCACGGAAGTCCAAAAAATAGAAGCAGCCAAGGACTGAATTAGTAATCTGGAAGATAAATTGAAAAAAAAAATTCCAAAGCTTAGGTATGTGATGTAAAAGGAGATGATGAGGAGGAGGAGGCTGAGAAGAGAGCCACTCAGTTTACCCTCTGTATGCTCCAGCAGGAGTCTCAGGATGAAAAGAACACGGATGGAGGACATCACTTTTTTCAAAATAGAGAAATGATTTGGGTCTTAAGAAGGGAAGGGTCCATCTAGACACACAATGGTGACATTTTTGTCCTGCAGAGTAAACACAAGCTTGCCTGTGAAGGGATTCCACTCAGACTGGCCCAGACTCCCATCAGCAATACTGGATTTTTTTTTTTAAGGTTTTATTTATTTATTTATTTATTTATTCATTCATTTATTTATTTATTTGATGGAGACACAATAAGGGAGCACAAGCAGGGGGAATGGGAGAGGGAGAAGAAAGCTTCCTGCTGAGCAGGGAGCCCCATGTGGGGCTTGATCCCAGGACTCTGCAATCATGATCTGGGTCGAAGGCAGATGCTGAACGACTGAGCCACCCAGGCACCAGCGATGCTGGATTTTGAAAGACAATGGGGTGAGGAGTTCCACATTTGGAGGGAAATGATTTGAACCTCAAAATATATCCCAGCTAGACAAAGCGTAAAAATATTTTCAGATGCTGGGAAGATTTAAAAGAAAGATTGTCTTTTAAATCTTTTTTTCTAGGAGAGTTACTTACAGCTATACTAGAGCCACGCAGAAACAGAGCCCCAGAAAGAGGAAAATGCAGGATCCAGGAGCCCAATCTAGGAGGATATCCTAGGACGATGACCGTTGCTTCACATGCTTAGACAGTAGTTAGTCCAAATTAGATCTGGAAATCAGAAGGCTCTGTGGAATGAGTCTTCAGGAAGACAGTGGGGAACACTACACAGATCTTGTGATTAGGATCTAGAAGTGTCACTATAGCTTGCTATCAATGACACACTGGTGTCAGTCTGTCTTTTTTCAACAAGAGAAAGAATGGCCACTAGATCATCTGGGAAGTAGAATAAAACACTCTACAGGAAAGGCATGGTCTAAATATGAATCAAGTTGGATTTTGAGCAGTTGGTGTAAAACAAAGCGAGGGACTCTCAGAATTAAATGCATTTGAATTTGTAATGGGTAAAGGGTATAAACATTCCCGTGCCGCGTGTCGTTCTTTTACTCTTGAAACTGGATCACTATTTTTATAGCACATAAGTCTTTACAGGTCAGATTTTTCCCAGTAATTCTTTTGAAGAATCACCCAGGGAGTACACTTAGATATAAAGTTTGTTCCCATTTTCTCTTTCGGTCAGGAAAAAAAAATATGATTTTGTTGTTGTAGCATAGCAAAGGTGACCTTGGATTTTGACCAGATAGTCATCTAAACCTGAATATTTGGAAACAAACTTGTGGCCATTAAGAAGCATAAGCTTTAAATAATATGCATTAACACTAGTGTCACAGCCTCGTGTTTTAGTAATTTATTTGAAGAGTTCCTTAGTAACTAATAGCTTGTTTTGAAGAAATATGTACATAAAATTCAGCTCCTTTAGTTTCACCTCCCCCTTTTTTCCTGCTAAATCCAAGTAAAGTTAAATGGGATATTTTTTTTTTAATTATTTTATTTATTTTTTAAAATTTATTTTTATTTCTTTCCAGCGTAACAGTATTCATTGTTTTTTGCACCACACCCAGTGCTCCATGCAATGCGTGCCCTCCCTAAAACCCACCACCAGGCTCCCCTAACCTCCCACTCCCTGCCCCTTCAAAACCCTTCAGGTTGTTTTTCAGAGTCCATAGTCTCTCATGGTTCACCTCCCCTTCCAATTTCCCTCAAATCCCTTCTCTCCATCTCCCCATGTCCTCCGTGTTATTTGTTATGCTCTGCAAATAAGTGAAACCATATGATAATTGACTCTCTGCTTGACTTATTTCACTCAGCATAATCTCTTCCAGTAGCATTGCTACAAAAGTTGGGTATTCATCCTTTCTGATGGAGGCATAGTACTCTGCAATTACTGGGTATTTACCCCAAAGATACAGATGTGGTGAAAAGAAGGGCCATCTGTACCCCAATGTTTATATCAGCAATGGCCACGGTCGCCAAACTGTGGAAAGAACCAAGATGCCCTTCAACGGACGAATGGATAAGGAAGATGTGGTCCACATACACTATGGAGTATTTATTTTTTTATATTTCTTTTTAGTGTTCCAGAATTCATTGTTTATGTACCACACCCAGTGCTCCATAGCAATACATGCCCTCCACAATACCAACCACCAGGCTCACCCAACCTCCCACCCCCCGCCCTTCCAAAACCCTAAGATTGTTTTTCAGAGTCCACGGTCTCTCATGGTTAAGAAATATTTACACAGTTATCTCTGTATTGTGGGATTGGAAAGATTTGAATATGTATACAATTTTCCTGACTTTCCTACCAAGAATATGTATTGCTGTTAATATGAGAACACCCCATACAATTTTTTAATAATTTTTTTTAAATTTTTTATAAACATATAATGTATTATTAGCCCAAGGGGTACAGGTCTGTGAATCACCAGGTTTACACACTTCACAGCACTCACCATAGCACATGCCCTCCCCAATGTCCATAACCCTACCACCCTCTCCCTACCTTCTTCCCCCCCGGCCACCCTCAGTTTGTTTTGTGACATTAAGAGTCTCTTATGGTTTGTCTCCCTCCTGATCCCATCTTGTTTCATTTATTCTTTTCCTACCTCCCAAACCCCCACTCTGCCTCTCAAATTCCTCATATAAGGGAGATCATATGATAGTTCTTTCTCCGATTGACTTATTTCGCTCAGCATAATACCCTCTAGTTCCATCCACATCGTCGCAAATGGCAGGATTTCATTTCTTTTGATGGCTTCATAGTATTCCATTGTATATATATATACACCACATCTTCTTTATCCATTCATCTGTTGATGGACATCTAGGTTCTTTCCATAGTTTGGCTATTGTAGACATTGCTGCTATAAACATGTGGGTGCACATGACCTTCGGATCACTACGTTTGTATCTTTAGGGTAAATACCCAGTAGTGCAATTGCTGGGTCATAGGGTAGCTCTATTTTCAACTTTTTGAGGACGCTCCATGCTGTTTTCCAGAGTGGCTGCACCAGTTTGCATTCCCACCAACAGTGTAGGAGGGTTCTCCTTTCTCTGCATCCTCTCCAACATCTGTCATTTCCTGACTTGTTAATTTTAGCCATTCTGAGTGATGTGAGGTGGTGTCTCATTGTGGTTTTGATTTGTATTTCCCTGATGCCGAGTGGTGTGGAGCACTTTTTCATGTGTCTTTTGGCCATCTGGATGTCTTCTTTGCAGAAATGTCTGTTCATGTCCTCTGCCCATTTCTTGATTGGATTATTTGTTCTTTGGGTGTTGAGTTTGCTAAGCTCTTTATACATTTTGGATACTAGCCCTTTATCTGATATGTCATTTGCAAATATCTTCTCCCATTCTGTCAGTTGTCTTTTGGTTTTGTTAACTGTTTCCTTTGCTGTGCAAAAGCTTTTGATCTTGATGAAGTCCTAATAGTTCATTTTACCCCATACAATTTTGTAAGAATTATTTCTACTGAAACTACCTTAGCAGACTTTTTCTAGTAAGGAAGACCTTCTTGATGCCCCACTTCCCACTAATCATTACTGTCACTCTTACAAACTCAGTGTTGAAGAGAGCTCACCTTTTTACTGAGAGCAGGTATAGCTTTGCATACTGACTGCTCCTGCCTGTAAGATTTTTGGTTTCTCAAGGACTAGGCCTGGGTATCCGCACCATCTCCTGATGGGCTCAGCACAGCCTCAGGGTGCTCCCACTGGGTCCTGGAAGGCATCCTGGGTAGAGGTAGAGCTGTTAGGCCTGCACCCCAAGCTCTTTCCCAGAGGCCCTTATGGGGTGGAGGAGAAGGGAAGGCGGTCGGTTCAGGCTCATGCAAGCATGGTAATGGAATCCACGGGGCATTAGCTTCCAGTTCTCCACTTCACAATTGCATAGGGTATAACTCAGAAGCCCTAATGCTTGCTTATGTGTTGAATCAGAGCAATAAACAAATAATCAAATGGTAGGAACAGACTAAACTCAGAGCCTCTTCCCATGAACAGGATTTGTGGGGAAAAACGTTTTTGAAGAAGTGGGCAGCTCCTGTGTTTGTAGAGATGTAGGGAAGAGTCACGAGGGAGTTAGGGCACAGTGAACACAGAAAATGCTCAAATGCTGGTGTTCTCACGGAAAAAGCCTTTCATGGAACACAGAAAATTGCACAAAATTTATTTCCTCCCCTGAAACCATGGACCCTTCTCACTGCCATGCTTTCCTGCAGACAAGGAAGACCTCCAGAAGAGAGAGAGTAGGAAGAAGGAAAGGAGAAAGGGAGGATAGTGCCTGGGAGCTTGAGATGAGGCTGAAACTCTGAGAGAGAGAAGCAGTGCTCGAAACTGGACAGTGAGTCATGCGGGGTGGAGCGGGTCAGAGTTGTTAATTTACTGTTTGAAGGGCTGAGCAACTTCAAAATGATTCTGTTTTAAATTAGGCAGTTTGTGAATCTCCTGTTTCCTTGCTCAGACCTCTGGGGATTGGTTGGGGCAGAGGATGAAAATAGGACCCAAGCCAGGCCCTCTTATGTTTATTTCTCTTTCCTCTTACTCCTGACTTTAAACAGGCACATCTATCACTAGGACACTCCAGTTCATTACAAAGCTGCAGGCGGCCGGTCACCAAAGGGAAGAAAGAAAGAAAAGGAGGAAAGGAGCCAAGAATTAGAAAACCAATGACTTAAGCTCCCTGTGCTCCCTTGGCCCGCATGGGTACTAAGATCGGAACAATGCAGAGAAGATCGGCATGTCCCCTGTGCAAGGGTGACACACAAACTCATGAAGCATCCCGTATTTTTTCAGGGATGATGGAAACATTCTGGAGGTAGATGGTGTTGGATGGTTGTACAACAACACAAATGCACTTAATGTTGCTAAGCTATCTATACACTGAAAGATAGCTGAATGTGGTGAGGACTGGGTGTTACACGCAACTAATGAATCGTTGAACACTACACCAAAAGCCAGTGATGTACGGTATGCTGGCTAGTTGAATTTAAATTAAAAAAAAACTAAAAAAGGAAGTTAAAAAAATAGCTGAATAGTAAATTTTATCTTCTATTTTACCGCAATTTATAAAAAAACAAATATGGCCCTAAGGGTTGGATAAAGATGTCATAAAAAACAATCAACAAGTAAAAGCCATGCAGTTAAGAAATTAGAGCCAAAAGAAATCTAAAAACACAAATGCAAGCCCTCAACCAGTGTGCGTACCATGGTATCAGCATAGGGTAGTGGAAAGAGCCAACTTGGCTATTACCTGATTCAAAGTCTCACTCTGCCACTTACTAGACGTGTGACCTTGGATAAAGCACCTAATGTTCTTGAGCCTGTTTCTTGCTTAAAATAGTGAAATGACATTGGACTCACAGACATATTGGGAGAATTAAGGTATTACGGGCGCAACATTTAACATAGTAAATGGCTCCTACTAGGAGCCATTCACACTGTGTTTCCTTTCCCTTTAAGCACATGGAAGGTTGCAAACGCAATGTGTTGTGGGACACAGAATCTAACTTGAAAGATGGTAAGGATAAAATTAAAAAAACGAAAATATATGGGGATAGCAGGAGATTGAAATTGAAAGGACCCTCTCAATTGCTGAAGAAGACTTAAAACAGTGTTATTAGAGTACTGACCTAGCTGTTGTAACTAAGTATTCGCCCCCCTCCAATACAGTGACTGAAGTAAGATGGAAGCTTATTTTTCTCTAAATAATACTGCAGAGGTTAGTTGACAAAGCAGCTCTGTGATTCTCAACACACAAGATCTCCAACACCGGATCCAAAATGGTGTCTTTTGATCCTGACATCATCTGGGTAGCGGAAGGGGTTGGGAGGAAGGGCCGGTGGTGACATCTACCTTCCTTTTTAAGGGCATGACTTAGAAATGACACACCCCATTTTCCCACCCACACCACATTGACCAAATCCTTGCTGTAAAGGATGCCAGGGGAAGTAAACTCCAGCCAGAGTCCTGTTACTAAGAAGAAGAGTTTGGATGTCACTTAGGCTTAGCCATTTCAACCACATAACGCACATTATATTTTCTCTAGTTTGCAACCACTGGCTGTCAAAATAACAAAGCTAACAACCTTCCCCAAAATGGAAGCATAATTTCTTATTAGTTCATTCAGTAAATATTTACAGACTACTTCTATAAGTATTATTCAAAACATCACAAATACAGAAAACTGCAAAACAGAAGTTCCTGATTTCATTAAGCTAAAGTTGGCTCAACTGGTAGAACCTATGACTCTTAGTCTCAGGGTCATAAGGTCAAACCCCATGTTGGGTGGGGAGCCCATTTAAAATGAAAAAACAAAACAAATGTCATTAAGCTAAATTTAATAGGGGGAGAAAGTAAACAAAAATTGAAAAAAGTAGATACCAATAAGTGCAAAGATTAAAATTAAAAATAAGAACAAGCAACCAGATGTTTATTTAGATGGGATGGTTAGGGACGCCCTTGCTGGGGAAATGATGTAGAAGCTGAACCATTTGAAGAACAGGAGATAGAACACGCCAGGAATGGGGAACTGCAGGTGTAGGGGGAAAGATCTGTGATGCAGAAGGGCCAGTGTGGATTTAGCAGGAGAGGAAGGGAGGATATAAGACCAGGAAGGAAGGCAGGAGCACTTTGTTCTCTGGCATTTCCTAGTGCTGAGAACAATGTGCACTGGGTAGGTACCCTGTGAGTGTTTGGTAAACAAATTAGCCAGAAAATAAAAATCTGAGGCTGTTGGCAGATGGCCTCTGATTCATGGCTGTCCTCTGCTATGAGCCCGCGGCTCATGCTACACACATCTCTCAGCCCCTGTCTCTCAGAATCTCAGACTCTTTTTATCCTTCACATTGCTCCCAGTGTCTTTGATATTTGATGTCCTCTTATTAAAAATGGAGTTAGGGAAGGAATTTGGGAAGGAGATCGGTATCTGAATACAATAATTATGTCTCCTTTTTGGCTTTCTCTGCTCTTTGCTAAGTAGCTCTAGTTCTCTTTTTTCTTTGTGTGGTTTTCCAAATCTGGAGCCAGCCTAAGAACCTGATACTTACAGGTGTCAATTTGGAGAGGCAATATAACTAATGTAGTGCAGAGATGGGGTGGTAGTTAAGGCTGTAACCTTTGGAGCCAGACTTCCTGGGTTTGAATCCCAGTTTGGCCTATTATTATCTGGGTCACCCTGAGTAAAGTACTAAATCGATCTGGTCATCTGTTTACTTTCTAACAAATGGGAGGGAGGGGGTAAAAGTGATTTCTGACCATGAACTGAAAGAATTAATATTGTTAAAATATCCATGCTACCCACAGTGACCTATAGATTTAGTATAATCCCTATCAAAATACCAATACTATTTTTCATAGAACTAGAACATATAATCCTAAAAAACTGTATGTAACCACAAAAGACCCCAAAGAGCCAAAGCAACCTTGAAGAACAAAACAGCTGGAGGTATGACAATCCCAGATTTCAAACTATAGGACAAAGCTATAGTAATCAAAAAAAGTATGGCAGTAATATAGAAAGACACATAAGATCAATGGAACAGAGTCCAGAATAAAACTCAAGCTTATATGGTCAATTAATCTATAATAAAGGAAATAAGAATATACAGTGGGGTAAAGATAGTATCTTTCTATTTATTTTGTCATCTTCAATTTCTTTAATCGATGTCTTATAATTTTCATACTACTGGTGTATCACCTCCTTGGTTAAATTTATTCTTATATTATTTTGGATGTATTGTTAATGGATTGTTTTCTTATTTTCTCTTCTGCAACTTTGTTGTGAGTGTATAGAAACCCGATGGATTTCTGTACATTAATTTCATTTCTGGAAACCTTATGGAATGCACTTATTCTAGTAGTTTCTTGGAGAGTCTTTAGGGTTTTCTATGTAAAATATCATGTCATCTGCAAATAGTAACAGTTTACTTCTTCCTTATCAATTTGGATGTCTTTTGTTTCTTACCTGATTGTTCTGTCTAGGGCTTACTGTGTTGAATGAAAGTGGGAAGAATGGACATCCTTGTTTTTGTTCCTCATCTTAGAGAAAAAACTTCCAGCCTTTCACCACTGAGTATAATGTTAGTTGTGGGCTTGTCATATATGGCCTTTGTTATGTTGAAATATGTTTTTTCAACACTCTCTTTGTCGAGTTTTTACCATGGATATTGAATTTTGTCAAATGGCTTTTCTGCATCTATTGAGATGATCATCATTTTTATCATTTATTTTGTTAATGTGGTGCATCATGTGAATTGATGTGTGGATTGTTCAGAATGAACCATCCTTGCATCCCTGGAATAAATCACATTTGATCATGGTGAATATCCTTTAAATGTATTTGGTAATGGATTTGATTTTCTAATATTTTGTTGGAGATTTTTGCATCTATGCTCATCAGGGATATTGACATCTAAGTTTTTTTATTTTTGAAGTGTCTTCATCTGATTTTGGTATCAGGGTGATGCTGGCCTTGTGGAATGTATTTGGAAGCTTTCCTTTCTCTTCTACTTTTTGGAGTAGTTTGGGAAGGATAGGTGTTAACTCTTATTTAAATGTGAGTGTTTTGATATGTTATATTTCACCTATGAAGCCATCTTATCCTGGACTTTGTGTATTGGGAGTTTTATTTATTACTGATTCAATTTTGTTACTAGTGATTGGTCTATTCAGATTTTCTATTTGTTCTTGATTCAGTCTTAGAAGATTGTATATTTCTAGGAATTTATCTTTGTCTTCTAGGTTGTCCAGTTTGTTGGCCTATGATTTTTCCTAGGAATCGCTTATAATATTTTGTATTTCTGTGGTGTAGGTATAATTTCTCTTACATTCCAGTTTTCTTTTTTCCTTTATGAGCCTTGATAAAGGTTTATCATTGTTGCTTATTATTTCAAAGAACCAGTTCTTGGATTCATTGATCATTTTCTATTTTTCCTTCTCTTTTTATTTATTTATTTAATTTATTTATGCTCTGATCCTTATTATTTCCTTTCTTTTAACTTTGGACTTTGTCTTTTTCTAGTTCCTTTAGATGTAAGGTAAGATTGTTTATTTCATGTTTTTTTTTGTTTCTTGATGTAGGCCTGTATTGTTATTAACTTCCTTCCTAGAACTGTTTTTGGGGCTTCCCAAAGGTTTTGAACTGTAGTATTTCCATTTTCAATTGTCTCCAGTTATTATTTTTTTTATTTCTCTTTGATATCGTCATTGA
Organism: Mellivora capensis; assembly: GCA_004024625.1. Classification (NCBI taxonomy): domain Eukaryota; kingdom Metazoa; phylum Chordata; class Mammalia; order Carnivora; family Mustelidae; genus Mellivora; species Mellivora capensis. The sequence continues at coordinate 30,327 of PISX010021857.1, forward strand.
TCCATTGGTTGTTTAGGAGCATGTTGTTTAGCCTCCGTGTATTTGTATTTTTTTTTCTTTTTTTTTTTTTAACTGATTTCTAGTTTCATACTGATGTAGTCAGAGGGTGCTTGATATGTTTTTAGTCCTCTGAAAGTGTTTGAGAATTATTTTGTGGCCTGAGATATGATCTGTCTCAGAGGATGTTGCATTTGCACTTGAAAAGAATGTGTATTCTGTTTTTGGATGGAATGTTCTGTATATATGTTAAAACCATCTGGTCTCTTGTGTTGTAAAGCCACTCTTTCCTTGTTGATTTTCTTTCTGGATGATCTATTCATTAATACAAGTGGGGTGTTAAAGTCCCCAAATATTTATGTATTACTATCAAATTTTTCCTTTATGTCTATTAATGTTTGCTTTATGTGATTAGATGCCCCAATCTAATAGGTATTTACATAGGTGCATAGGTATTTACAACTGTCATATCCTTTTGTTAGCTTGATCCCTTTATCATTACATAGTGTCCTTCTTTGTCTATTATTAGTCTTTATTTTAAAGTCCACTTTGTCTGATAGAAGTATTGCTACCCTGGCTTTGTGTGCATGCATGTGTGTGTGTGTGTGCATACATGTGTGCATGTGTGTATGCATCCATTTGTATAGTATATGTTTTTCATCTGTTCACTCTCAATCTGAAGTGAAGTTCTTATAGGCAGAATACAGATGGATTTTTTTTTGTGGGGGGGGATATATATATATATATATATATATATATTTTTTTTTTTATTAACATATAATATATTATTTGCCCCAAGGGTACAGGTCAGTGAATTGTCAGGCTTACACATTTCGTAGCACTCACCATAGCACATACCCTCCCCAGTGTCCATAACTCAGCCATCCTATCCCTATCTCCCCCAAGTACCCAGCAATCCTTAGTTTGTTTCCCGAGATTAAGAATCTCTTATGGTTTGTCTCCTTCCTGATCCCATCTTGTTTCATTTTTTCCCTCCCTAACCCCTAGGCCTCACCACCCTGCCTCTCAAATACCTCATAACAGAGAGATCATATGATAATTGTCTTTCTCTGATTGACTTATTTTGCTTAGCATGACACCCTCTAGTTCCATCTACATCATTGCAAATGGCAAGATTTCATTTCTTTTCATGGCTGCATAGTATTCCATTGTATGTATGTGTATATATATATATATATATATATATATATATATACACACACACACACACACCACCTCTTCTTTATCCATTCATCTGTTGATGGACATTTAGATTCTTTCCATAGTTTGGCTATTGTGAACATTGCTGCTATAAACATTTCGATACATGTGCCCCTTTGGGATCGCTACATTTGTGTCTTTAGGGTAAATATCCAGTAGTGAAAAAATAGCTCATAGGATAGTGCTATTTTCAACTTTTTGAGGACCCTCCATACTGTTTTCCAGAGTGGCTGCACCAGCTTACATTCCTACCAACAGTGTAAGAGGGTTCCCTTTTCCCCACATCCTTGCCAACATCTGTCATTTCCTGACTTGTTAATTTTAACCATTCCGACTGGTGTGAGGTGGTACCTCACTGTGGTTTTGATTTGTATTTCCCTGAAGATGGATTTTTTTTTAATCATTCAGTTGCCTATGTCTCTTGGAGCATTAGGCCATGTACATTTAAAGTAATTGTTCATATTGCCATTTTGTTGATTGTTTTCTAGTTTTTTGAGGTTCTTTTCTGTTTATTCTTACCTTGCTCTCTTCCTTTATGGTTTTATGGCTTTCTTTAGTGTTATGCTTTCTCTTTATTTTTTGTGTATCTGTTATAGGTTTTGGGTTTGTGGTTACCATGAGGTTCATATATAACATCCTGAATATATAGTAATCTATATTAAGTTAATGGTCATTTAAATTCAAGCAAAATCTAGAATCACTACATTTTTACTTCTTTTCCTTCATGTTTCATGTATGTGATGTCATATTTTACATCTGTTTATTTTGTGAATCCCTGAAATCATTTTGAACAACATGGGTTTGAAATGCATGATGCCTCTCATAATGTGGAAGTTTTATAGTACAAGACTATAAGCATATTTTCTCTTCCTTATGATTTTTTTTTAATTTAAATTTTAGGTAGTTAACATACAGTACAATATTGGTTTCTAGAGTAGAATTCAGTGATTTATCTCTTACATACAATACCCAATGCTAGTCACAACAAGTGCCCTCCTTAACATCCATCACTCATCTAGCCCATCCCCTACCCACCTCTCTCCATCAATCCCAAATTTGTTCTCTATCATTAAGAGTCTCTAATGGCAGGGCACCTGGGTGGCTCAGTGGGTTAAAGCCTCTGCCTTCGGCTCAGGTCATGGTCTTAGGGTCCTGGGATC